>CAUYQV010160490.1:0-12946 GCA_963574575.1 Galagoides demidoff
TAGAGAGGCTTAAGCAGCAAGAGCAATGGAACTATTAGTACCACAGTACGTAAAATCATCAGGATGCCCATCTGAATGATTCTGGAATTAGTGAGAATGGCAGAGTACCTCAGAGGATCACAGATTGCCACATAGCGGTCAAAGGCCATGGCCACCAGCACCCCAGATTCCAGGAAAGTGAATCCATGAAGAAAAAACATCTGGACAATGCAGCTATCTAGACTGATCTCACGTGCATCAAACCACAGGATACCTAGTGTTGTTGACATTGTAGAAACAGTCAGGCCCAGATCGGTGGCTGATAGCATGGAGAGGAAACAGTACATGGGTTCATGGAGACTCTGCTGGGTAATGATAACAAACAGGATCATGCTGTTCCCAGAGAGGGCAATGGCGTAAAGACAACAGAAGGGAATGGACATCCAGGCATGGACAGACTCTAGGCCAGGAATGCCAGTCAGCAAGAAGGTTGGAAATTTAGATGTCAAATTGCTTAGAACTTCCATGTTGTCCTGGCTTTTTAGTAGTTGTCCTCACAATGTTCACATCCTATAGAAGGAATAAATTGCATTGTGATGCAAAAATGTTCAGAGACATTTTCTTTTGGTTAGTAGAGTTATTCAAGGTCATAGATAAGTTCTATATCATTGAGAAGACTCTAAATTAATAGGATATTCCTCTACCATTCATAATCAGGTATATTTGGCAAACATGTAAGTATTTTTCCTTAAATTTAAGAAAAATATGCATCCATATGGTTATATACATTTTTCTGTTAATTAGTTTTTAATATTTATATGATTTTAAGCTCAATTGGGTTATAAGATGCTATGAATAAAGACTTAGTTAAAAAAGCTTCATTGCATTCAATTATTTATTTTCAGTCTATTCAATTTTGAATATACTGTGAGCAAAATGAGTAAGAGAAAGCCACTTAAAAACATACATGGTTTTACAGTGACCATGTGGATGTGAATCTGCAGACACAGAGCTACAGTTTTTTCCAGTAATGTAAGTTTGGAAGTTCTCATTGTACATTAGTCATTTTGATCCAACAGTATTGGTGAACCTCCCCAGACAGTAGATTTACAAGACAAGACCAATGAAGACAGAGCTCTCTAGAAGTTACTGCAAAGGACAATACACAGTAAAACAAGAGGAGACTTGTTTTTATAAGTCATCATAAAAACCATGAAAGCATAGGTGTCATGACTGAGTGTTTCAGGAAAAACAGTGAAATTGTTTTGACAGTCAAGTCTAGTGAGTATTAAAAATTCAAATGTAGGCCCGGCGTCCATAGCACAGTGGTTATGGTGCTATCCACATACACTGAGGCTGGCAGGTTTGAACTCAGCCTGGGCCTGTCAAATAACAATGATAACTGCAAGAAAAAATAGCTAGGCATTATGGCTGGCACTTGTAATCCAGCTACTTGGGATGCTGAGGCAAGAGAATCACTTGAGCCCAAGAGTTTGAGGTTGCTGTGAGCTGTGATGCCACGCACTCTACCGAGGGTAACAAAGTAAGTCTATCTCAAAAAAAAAAAAAAAATTCAAATGGAACCAAGAGCACATTGCTCTCCCTGGAGTGTGTATGTGTGGGGGAAGTTGAAAACAGATAACCTTCTACAGTGGTTTGCAGAGTGAATAAAAAGATAAGTAATGGAAGCACAGTGTATCTTAATTTCTAGAAACTCGACAGTGAAGGCAAGGAAGGAAATAGGCCAAAAGGTAAATAGGGGTTTTTTTAGATGGAAGACACTTATAAAAATGAGTGAATTCATAAACTGAAGTTAAAGTTGCAATAATTAGTGAGAGGATGAAAATACAGAGTGAGAGGAATTACTAGATATGTAAAAGTCATTAAGAAAGTAATAGGTGATTGAATATAGAATGTGATAGTAATTAGCCCTCAAGAAAAGAAATGAGGATCTTCATTTTTACTAGAGAGGAAGTGGAATGAGTAGGTTGGAGGAGGGTTATATGAGGAAATTACTACCCAGCTTCTGGCTTTTGCTCAATGAAGCATTAGGGGGACATTTATTTATTGGTGTTCAACAAATATTAAGTGATGGAAGCTGGACTAAGCAGAAGTTTTTGAGAGGCAGTTAACTCAGCAAATGCAGAAATGCTATAAAGCCTTGTTCAATCCAGTAAGAGCAGCCCACATAAAAAAAAATCCCCAAACTGCAGATGTTGGCGTGGATGTGGAGAAAAAGGAACACTTCTGCATTGCTGATGGGAGTGCAAGCTAATACGTTCCTTTTGGAAAGAAGTTTGGAGAACACTCAGGGATCTAAAAGTAAACCTAACATTTGATCCTCAATTCCTCTACTAGGTGCACATCCAAAAGACCAAAAATCAATTGGCAACAAAGATATTTGCACCAGATTATTCATCACAGCTCAATTCATAATTGCCAAGTCATGGAAGAAGCCCAAGTGCTCATCAACCCATGAATGAATTAATAAATTGTGGTATATTTATACCATGGACTATAACGCAGCCTTAAAAAAGATGGAGACTTTACCTCTTTTATGTTTACATGGATAGAGCTGGAACAGATCTTCTTAATAAAGTATATCAAGAAGGGAAGAAAAAGTATCCAATGTACTCAGTACTATTATGAAACCAATTTAGAATTACTTATACTTTCCTATGAAAGATAAATCACATCTATAGCCCAGGATGAAGGAGGAAAGAAGAGGGGGATGGGAGGTGAGGGGAGAGGTTTGATCAGGGAACAGTAAATGGTGGGACCACACCTATGGAGCATATTGCAAGGGTACATGTCAAATCTGTTAAGTATAGAGTACAAATGTTTTAACAAAATAATTAAGTAAATGAAGTGAAAGCTATATTAGTTTGATGTAAGCATTCCAAACTGTACATAAAATCAGCACATATTGTACCCTATAAATACATTAATGTATACATGATCTATGTGTATATGACTTAATAAAAAAATAAAATTCTAAACATGAATTTTTAAATTAATGCATTTTTATTGTTTAAAGCAATTCTAGGAATATTTAAATAACAAATAGCAACACTTACTATTATAAAGTTAGTATTTTTCAATTAAGCCTTTTAAAATGCTAAGTGTCCAAGTGTGAAGTTTCAATGAATGAAAGTAGACATCCTATTATAAGTAAACACATTACCATTCCCTTCATGCTAATTTTCCATAGTGTCTTTTAGTTCCATTGATTTTAATTCAATCTGAGGAAAAAAAAATTAACATATTTAACTATGAATTCTTACAGGTCTTACATCTATGTGTTATATGAATCTGTGAGCACAGAGCAGACTCTAATTTTATCTGAATTGTTGTGTAAGCCCAGAAGTATTAGTGAATAAGTAACAATCAGAGCACGAAGTATACACAATGAACATCTCTCTCTACCTTCTTAACAGCTTCATGTTAAAAGACGAGCCTTCTCTGTCTTTGTTAGCAAAGAGAGAACAGATTACAGTTCTTGACCCAGAGACTTTATAATAACGTGAGAGTGAGCTGTGGGATCATCAGAAAGATTTGGATCTCTCTGGGGATACACAGAGAAAAAAAACAAACTCTACTTACATGACAGGGGTATGCAATGTCAGGTTTTAGCTACTCACTCAAATGACCAATGTGGTCCAAAGAAATATTAAAAGCAAATCAACAACAACAACAAAATATAAATAGAATAATAAAGGGTTGTATACAATTGTCTCTAGATAGAGTGTTGGCAAGATAGGAAAGCAAAATGCTGTTCGCTAGAATAATATTATGGCAATAAAGAGGGGAAGTGTTTTGCACAGAGTTGTCATGCCCCTATGTCTATGTTACCACATTGATCTGTAGGGAAATGACAGGTCCATTCTCAGTCCACCTCTGTTCAGTCACTCACCAGGTTTTTCCCAAGAAATGAGTGAGCTCCTCATTCAGGAGGGGATTAATCTGGCCACATTTTCCTAGGGTCTGGGGTCACCATGGGTGGGTTATATGTTCTCATGTGCATATGTTCTTGTTCTGTTATTTGACATTTTACTGCAGTTATAACTTTAAGCACCTGGGCTCTTGGGGGAGATTGTCCATCCTCATTAGTATGGTAAGCTGAGAAATGAGTGTATGTTTCTCCTTTATAGGGAAGCCTTTCATTCATGAAGTGAGTTTTAGGTCTGCCCACATAGAGATAAAACATGTTAATTTTGTAATTGAATCCTTACTTAACTATTTTTCTTTGATTCCTATTTGGTTATTATTCCTGTTTAAGATTGAGAAATTTTAATGGGAAAAAATGTGACAGGTTCAAGTCAAACATTATAATTCTACTTGACATTTTCATCAAGTATTTTGAATGCTACTTCAATAACAAAAGTGAATTATAGCCCAATAGTTATGCAAGTTTTATGAATCAGTGTACAGGAATTAAAACCACACAACAATTGAATTATCCTCGGACTTTGGAACTTGAATCCCATTTGAGACTACAGTAGAATTCTAGGGATTCCGTATCCTACTTTTTCCCATAGGTATGTGTGATTCTTTGGAAAATTTGCTCAACCTCTCTGGATATCAGTTTCCTCAGACATAAAATGAAGATATGAAATACTAATAGACTTTACTGAGTTCCTATGGGCTATGAGATTTAATTATCTTATCCATCACATAGCTACTGTAAGGCTATGTGAACGGTAATGTCCTCATTCCATATATTAAGAAATTATAGGCTCGGTGCCTGTAGTACAGTAGTTACTGTGCTGGCCACGTGCACCCAGGCTGTCAGGTTCAAACCTGGCCTGGGCCAGCTAAACAATAATGACAACTGCAACAAAAAAATAGCTGGCAATTTAGCAGATGCCTGTAGTCCCGGCTACTCAGGAAGCTGAGGCAAGAGAAATGCTTAAGCCCAAGAGTGTAAGGTTGCTGTAAGCTATGATGCCACTCCACGGCACTCTACCAAGGGTGACATAGTAAGACTCTGTCTGGAAAAAAAAAAAAATTACAAATTAGAAAAGTTAAAGGATCCTGCCAAATTTTACATAGATAGTAGCAGACTTGTCTGAAGATGTTAAAAATTTTGGCCAGATAGAAAGTGCTAATAGCTAGGTCATTTTATGAATGTCTATTAATATTGAGGCCAAAATAAAGAACCTGACTTCAATTTTTTTTTTTTTGAGACAGAGTCTCACTTTGTCACCTTTGGTAGGGTGCTGTGGCATCACGGCTCACAGCAACCTCTAACTCTTGGGCTTAAGTAATTCTCTTGCCTCAGCTTCCCAAGTAGCTGGGACTACAGGTGCCTGCCACAATGCTGGGCTATTTTTTCTTGCAGTTGTTTAGCTGTTGTATAGCTGGCCCAGGCCAGGTTTGAACACACCACCTTCGCTGTATATAGCTGGCGCTGTAACCACTGTGCTATGGGCGCTGAGCCAACTTCAAATATTTTTCAGTAAACTTTTAATTGATGCATAACACAATTTGTATGCCAAATACAGCTTAAATTTTCACATTTGAACTACCCATGTAAACCACAGCCAGATAAAGAAATGAAAAATTACTAGTAGTCAAGAAATTACTCTTTTTGAGATCTTTCAGTCATTATTCCTCTATCCCCAAAGGCCATCACTAACCTGACTTTTTTTTTTAAATCAATTATTTTTGCCTGTTTTTGAACTTTGTCTGAGTGGAACAGTGCTATATTTTTATTTACATCATGCCTATGACATTCTTTCACAGAGTTGTGTGTAATTATAGTTCTGTCCCTTTTGTTGCTGTATGATGGTCCACCATATGGCAACAATTAACCTTAATTAACTTGTCTATTTTGTTGTTGATGGATATTTGCTGTTTTTTCCAGTTTTGTTTTCTATTGTGAATAATTTTGCTACGGTTATCATTGTTCTTTGCATTTAGAAAATATATGCTGGGGTTACATCCCTGAGAGTGAAACTGTCGAATCGCTGGGCAGGTTTATGTCCAGATTTAGTAGATATTGTGAAGATGTTTCCAAGGCAAATGGGTAGAGCTAAATGTGCTCCCACAGTGTTTATGGCAGTGCACGGCAGTGCAAGGCATCTAAGTTAGTATTCTTCCTCGTGGGTTTTCATTGGTACTTCACTGGAGTTTTAATTTTGATTTTCCTTATGACAAGTAAAATGGAACACCTTTTGGTATATTCATGCTTTTGTGTGTCTTTTGTCTATAGTCTATTGAGTTGTTCTCTTACCTTCTTCATTCTTTTATGTCTTTCTTTTCCACATGGATATCTAATAGATCTAGAACCAGTTATTGACACAAACATTCTTTGACCATTATACTGTGATATCATTTTTGATATATGTCAAAAGCCTGCCTATAATTAGGTTAGTTTCTAGACTTTCTGTTGTGTCCCATTTGTTCATTTTTTTCTTCTTGCACCGAAAACTCCACTGTCTCTATGACATTGTTTTGATACCTGGTAGTATTGGCCTTTAACTTTATTTATTATTATTATTATTTGCTACAGTGCCTTGGAAATTCTAGATCCTTTACATTTCCATATATATTTTAGGATAATTTCTACAGAAAAATCTTCTAGCATATTGATTGATATTGAACAAGATCTATAGGTAATTTTTATAAGAACTTACTAATTTAAAACATAAATTCATGTTGCTTATGAAGCTTCAAATTCATAAACACAATAAATCCCTGTATTTATGTATCCTCTTTAATATCTGTAACTGATGATGAATATAGTTTTTTTTAATCAATACTTTTCACATATTTTTTTGATTCCCAGTTGTATGATTTCTGATATTTTAAATGATATCATGCTAGAATATTATTTTCTAACTAGTTGTTTTCGGTTTACAGAAACACAATCAATCAATATTTATTTATTTATTTATTTATTTTTTTGAGGCAGAGCCTCAAGCTATCCCCCTGGGTAGAGTGCCATGGCATCACAGCTCATAGCAACCTCCAACTCCTGGGCTCAAGCGAGTCTCCTGCCTCTTCTTCCCAAGTAGCTGGGACCACAGGCGCCCGCCACAATGCCTGGCCATTTTTTTGGTTGCAGCCATCATTGTTGTTTGGCGGGCCCAGGCTGGGGATTTGAACCCGCCACCTTAGGTGTATGTGGCTGGCGCCTTAACCGATTGAGCCACAGGCGCCGAGCCCACAACCAATATTTAATACTGTTTTTGTGTCCAGTTATCTTGCTTCATTATACTAACTACTAGTAATCATTTATTGATTCACATCAATTATTTTATCTAACGCTATGCCTCTTTGTTCTTTCTGATTATGTAAATGTTCAGCCACATCACCTGTGAATAACTTCAGTTTTCTTTTCCTTTATACTCCTGAAGCCTTTTACTTTTTGCCTTACTGCTCTTCTTATGATATCTGATATAAAGTTAAGGAGAAGTGATGATGACAGGCATCCTAGGACCAGACTCAGAGGGAATAGCTTCTCAGTATGATTTTTGAAGAGTAAGCTTCATTCTTAGTAAACTCTCAGAGCCATCAGAAGCTGGAAGAGGCAAGAGAGGATTCTCCACTAGAGCCTGTAGACAGGTTGTGGCCTCAGTGATGCCTTGGTTTCATTGGACTCTGACCTCTAGAATTGAATGAAATAAATATAATTTGGTTTAAATCACCAAGTTTATGGTAAATTTAAAGAAAGTTCTAGGAAACTAATACAGGCACATAGCATATTTTTTTTTTCATTTTTAACTTAGATGTTTGTACAAATAATAATTGTACGTATTTATGAGATATGATGTGATATTTCAATGTATTTATCAATAGTTTAATTATCAAATAAGGTTGTAGCTATTTAATGTTCTAAATAATAGCTATTTACTGTTCTAGCCAGAATTTATGTTATTGAAAAATAAAATAAAGTAAAAAAAGTCCATCCTTTCTTTCAAGTACTCCTTGTCTCTCATCTCATCATGGTATAAACTAGAAGTTCAAGATCTTGTCCCCAAAATCATACCTACTTGAGGATGAGAGTCTATAACTAAGGTCTTTGGACACAAATAATCGATTACTATTTCTTTTGATCTGTATAACTATTGCCACCGCCTCATTAGCTAAAAGGTGACTAAGGAGATAAATTAGCAATATCTTGTGACATTGTCTAAATTTTTCCTGATAATAGGCTTCCACCTGAGTTTTAAAATTCCACCCATTATATGTGATATCAGCCAGATTCCATTCTTTTATTGTCATTTTAATAATTATCACCATAAATCCCCACATAGATATGCATAAAACCTTAAGTACACACAACTCCCTTACCAATAATTTTTTTCTTCCAAATTACGCAAATAGAATGTGACTTTAAACAATCACCTTCATAGGGAAGCAAATAAAAGAAGCAGCGGCTAATCATAATCAGGATCAGGTAGGGTTCTCTGAATTTCACTAAAAATTGCAAGATCGTTCCCTGCTCTCTTGAGCATTTTTTTTTTTCACAAAGTCTTAATATTCTTTACTTTCTAAAAGATCTGTCTGGAACATGTCTCTGGTTCAGGGGATCTATGCCATTGGGGAAATGCTAGGGCTTTATCTTAGGAAACCTTACTCACATAATAATCTCTGGCCTAGTTGGCCAAAAACACTTTAAATTCTTTTTCTCAAAGTCTTTTCCATCCCCCATGGATTCAGGGAAATAAACAAGGCTCCTTGGGATCCAATATAAAGTCTTGTCTGAGGATTACCTGTATCTTCTCTTCCCACCGGTGTGTGTTGGGAAGTGCAGTACTCTAGAGCAAGTGAGGAGCTGCTGCAGATCCAGGAGACAGAGAATGTGAGAGCCAAAACTCAAGAAAGGAGAAAGCAGATGGGAAGACTTCCTGCTTCCAGGTCTGTTCTAGTAGGACAGACAGTTGTTGGGGCAAATAGAAATAACTGATAACTCAGAATTTGGGGGTATGTGTGTGTGGTGCTTATTGTCTCATTGCAGCCTGAAAATTCTGGGCTCAAGCAATTCTGCCTCAGCTTCCCAACTGGCTAGGATTACAGGCACACACTACCATGCCAGGTTAATTTTATTTTATTTGTTAGCAGAGAAAGTGTCTCCCTATGGTGCCCAGGTTGGTGTTAACCACCTGTCTTCAGGAATCCCCTATCTTGGCTTCCCAAAGCACTAGGATTACTGATGCAAGCTACTGTGCCAGACCCAACTCAGAATTTAATGCCAACCCTCTTTTGAAAATCTTGGGAACCTTGCCTGGTTCTTGTCTCTGACTCTCTTAACTGATGAATACTCAGTGAGCTTGCCATGAGAGTAGGATGGGCTCTTTAGATAGGGTACCAAGATGTCAACATGGTTTTTCTTTGGTTTACTCATCAACTTAAGGTAGTAAGATCTGCTGATCCCTTTTCACTAATATTTGTGATTTATGATGAAGCAGTATTATGAGTGTGATAAGTGTGTTAGAAGCCAAATGACTGAAACCATGACTATCGGATTTTTCCCCCTTAGGCTGTTTCCACAGATGGGGAGGAGAACACATTGAGCAATCTCTCAGGCACAGCCAGATTTGGAATGTGGTTCTCCTGAGCAGTATGGGTGCTCAATGAAGGTAGCTTCTGCCTCAGCAGCTCACCATGTACCATTTCAGCAACATCACGTCTGAGTTCCCAATCTTCCTCCTCACAGGTTTCCCTGGACTGGAGGCCTTCCACATCTGGATCTCTATTCCCTTCTTCCTTCTAAGCACAGTTGCACTCTTAGGCAACAGCATGATCTTGATAGTGGTGATTCTGGAGCCCAGCCTCCATGAGCCCATGTACTATTTTCTCTTCATGCTGTCTACCACTGACCTGGGGCTGACCCTCTCCACGATGCCCACAACCCTCGGTGTACTCTGGTTGAATGTCCGTGAAATTACCCTTGATGCATGTATCATCCAGCTCTTTTTCCTCCACAGCTCAGGCTTTATGGAATCCTCAGTACTGATGGCCATGGCTTTCGACCGCTTTGTGGCTATATGCAGACCCCTCAGATATGCCACCATTCTGACCCACTCCAGAATACTAAAGATTGGTGTAGCAATTGTCCTTAGAATGTTGATCAGCCTCTGTCCATCCCTCTTTCTCATTAAGAGGCTGTCATTTTGTGAAATCAATGTCCTTTCCCATTCTTATTGCTTCCACCCTGATGTGCTTAAGGTTGCATGTTCTGATTCAAGGATGAACAGTTATGGAGGCCTAGCTGTTCTCATTCTGGTCACAGGGGTTGATACACCATGTATTGTCCTCTCCTACGTCCTTATCATCCGCTCTGTACTGAACATTACCTCCTCAGAGGGACGGAGCAAGGCCTTCAGCACTTGTGGCTCCCACATTGGGGCTGTGGCTGTCTTCTATATTCCCTGGGTTGTGCTTTCAGTCGTCCACAGATTTTTCCATATGGCTCCCCCATATATCCATCCACTATTGTCCAATCTCCATTTCCTTGGCCCCCCTGTGCTGAATCCCATCATATATAGTGTGAAGACTAAAGAAATCCGCAGAGCCATCCTCAAGCTCTTCCAAAAAATGTCAAAAAAAATTTGATGGGAGCTGCCTTTCCTGCTGGGTTCTCCCTGATCAAATTGTACTCTCTAATGATTTTTCTCCAACACCAATGCCTATTTTTCCTCTAACAAAAAGCAATAATAGCTTCAGTGATGCTCAATGAGTACCCACTATATTCAAGTTCTTCTTTTGGTTCCTTTAAATGTATGTTTTCTTTTATGTAGCTTAAATCACATTTTTTTTTAAATTGGGTAACCATAGTTGCAATTTACCAATGAAGAGATTAAGAAACAGAATGCAAAAGGACTTATTTAAAATAAGAAATTGGGAATTTGAATCCAGGTCTGATGACTCTTAATCTTGTGTTTTTCTTGGATATTATGCTCATTATAAGTGCAAAAGATGCAGTTAATGAAAGTGTTTCAGGATATGTAGATGTTCAATTCTGTTCCCCGAACACTGAACAGACACATAGAATACTGGGAAATCTTTGAAGAATGAATGCAATAAAGGATCCTATCCTTATTCAATCTTCTTTATTCTTTCTTCTTATTCAGAAGAGTTTTACTGACAGAGATACTTATTTCTGAGTAGAATAGAGTCTAAAGACACATGCCTTGAGCTCAGAGTTTTACTGACAGAATTTGGCTAGAATACATTCTAAAGACCCATGCCTTTTTAGAGCTATCTGGTTCTGTTGCTGAAGTAGTGAGATGCTGCTGTATGTACAATTCACACTTAAGTAAAAGAAGTGGCTTCTAAGAGGCAGAAGCTCAGCCACAGCAGCATTTTAATCAGTATTGGCATTGCTTGGCCAATCCTAATTTTTTTCTTTTTTTCAATGGTGTAGATGAAAATGATGTTTGCATAAGTATCCAAATGAGCACTAAAGCCCTCAGGTCCCTCATTATTATTTCTTTCAACATTTGGTAGAGTCAAATACAGAAACAGCAATTACAACACATTTGGAATTGTCAAAAGAAGAGTGTAATAAATCCATCATCAACTTTAGATGATGAGCCAGTTTGAGTTCAAGAATTTGAAGGCTTAGGAAGATGAAGGTTGAACTTAGGAACAGCATGATTATTGTCTTAGCATTCTCAACATGATTTCATTCCATAAAATGAATGGACAGAGTACTTTGATGGTTGGAAGAAAGAATACAGAAGGGAACCACAGATATGAGTCCATAGGTTTTGGTCATGTCTTTGTTTTTGCAAGACTGCATGATAGAGAATAAGGGCTTGCTTCTCCTGTTGTGATTTTTTTCCCCACACTTGTCTATTAGTAGGTCTGTAAAAGTAAAGAACTAATTTAGATTTCTATAAAACCACTACTCACATCAGACAGTTGGATAAAATGTCTGGTCAAAGAGCAGTAGTTTCTAATTTGAATCAGGAAGATGTGGGGGTGGCGAATATATATCACTGAAGGCAGAGATTGTTAAGGGACTATGTGCCTTTCTGCGAAGTTTTTATTCCAGGTGTTCTTCAGATGTCTTTATTCATGCATATTTCTGAAAACTCTTCCCTTGCTAGTATTTCATTAGGATGAATTTACAAAAATTCTCATTCTGTAATTATTTCTCTCTGGAAAATGAAATGCTTCTTGGGTGTTTGTTACTATATTATTAAGATAAGGATTCCCAGAAAGTGCTGGTAGCTAATTTCTAACTATATTCAGATTCCTTGATCCAGAAAAGTTATACATGGAAGGTTATCAAAGATTTTTATCAGTATAAAAATTGATTTTGTAATAGGAAGCAACTTTTCTAAAGGTAAAAATATCCCTTTCAAAGAAGAGGAATTCACACAGACTATACTTATTTGGTTTAATAAAACATTTATCAAGTATATTTTATGTAATAGATAAAGCTTTAAAATTATACTCAATATTGAATAAAATTACACATATAGGATAAAAATAAACTTATTGTACAGTATATGTAAATAAATTAATTGGCTATTTGAATAGATACATACATAAGTATCAAAAATCAAAATTTATACATATCTATAATTAAGAAGCAATCAATTGTTAAATAACTTCATTACAGACATTGAGAAAATCCTCAGAATATTGATGATGTTAATGAAGCACAGCAATATGTTTCCCTCACTTTGTGATTTAGTTTTTTGACAGTAAAATAGATTTGGAAATATGTCTCTCAGTCTTTCTGTCTTGTTTTAGAACAGGAATGGAAGAAAAAGTATCCAATGTACACAGGCCTTTTATGAAACTAATCTCTCAAACAAAAGATACAACTTAATTCTAGCCCAAGAATATGGAGAGAGGGTGAAAAAGGGGAGGGGAGAAGGGCGGATGGGTGGTGGGAGGGTGACCGGAAAGATCACCTATATATCTGTCTAACAAGGGTACAAGTGAACTTTTCTAGAACTAGAATATAAATGTTTTGATACAATGACTAAGCAAATGACATGAA
>CAUYQV010160491.1:0-23590 GCA_963574575.1 Galagoides demidoff
TTTTGGCACAAAAACTAGGTAAATGACATGAAGGCTATGTTAACCAGTTTGATGGAAATGTTTCAAATTGTATGTGAAAACACCACACTGTACCCCAGAAGTGCATTAATGTACATAGTTACCATTCAATTAAAAAAAAAAGAATGATAAAATAAGTCATGGTACTGTGAGTAAATGATCACGTTTAACTCAAAATCATGACTATGTTCCAATAAATGCATGTCTACAACATTATTTCCAATGGCTACATATTGTGCAGTGTATGAATATTCCATACTTTTCTATTGCTGGATATTTAATTAATTGCACATTATAATTTTTAGATCACAATAAACCATTTTGGACATATATCTCAGTACACTTGTCTAAAGTTTGTTGTTCAGTGATTTTCTTAGGATAAATTCATGGAACTGGAATTACCAAGACAAAGTACGGGCAAAACTTTGAGGCTTTTGATACATATTAATGAGTCACTCTCCAAAACTGTTATACCAAGTGTGTGGTCAGCTCCAGGGATAGTGGTTTAAACACAGAGAGGAGAGAGAAACTTAGCTAGAATGGTAACTGGAAAGATTGTGCCAGAAGGGGTAAGGATAGACACAGATATTCCCAAACAACTCTGTTGGTAATTTTCTACAAAAACTTTTCGTTACTTCACTGGTGCCCAATCATAGTGGCTGCAGTAGTATCAATAAGCCTAGTTTCATTTGTTAGATCAAAAGAAGCCTTCCCAGAGAGCTGATCTACATAAAGGTAAGGGAGCCGTAGCAAAAAGGACTCTCAAGTTGAGGAAAGAGCCAGGGATTCATATCTGAGCCCCGTTTTATGTTATTCGCATAGATTTGGAAAAGTCACTTCATCTTTGTTGTTGTTGTTGTTTAACGGGCCTGGGCTGGGTTCAAACCCACCAGCCCCAGTGCCTGTGGCTGGCACCCCAACCACTGAGCTATGAGCACCCAGATATACTCCATCTTTCTTATCTTAATTTCCCCACGTGAAACAAGAATAGTGTTACCTGTGGTAGTTGTAGTAATGAAAGAGTACATGTGGAAGGACCTAGTACAGTGCCTGACACAAAAGACATCACATTTGTATTTTGGTTTCCCCTCTACACTAAGCTAGTTTTATTTGAAGAAGATGAATTACTTTATTTGTTGAACACAACTGCATGAGAAGGAGAATATGTTGGGGGAATCAAACCCTAAAGCTGGCGCTTGAGTTCCAAAGGCACTTTGCAGAGACACTGGCTCTCCATCACTAACTTCCCACAGGAAGCTGAGCAAATGGCCAGATCTTCTTGAAATGTATTTTTCTTGGCTTTAATTAGGGAATGTGTTCTGAATCAAAAGGTCTCAGCCTGAGATCAAATTTTAGGTATGCGCATTTTTCTGGAGACAGTGTCTATAGCTGTCTGCAGATTTTCAGAGAGATTTGAGATACAATGATAGTTGGCAACGTTCTAGAATCTATGTGGTCTCTAAAATTCATCCATATCTAACACTCTGATTCTATATTTAAGCTCCTAATTGGTTCACTCTTTTGGTTCAGTTATTTATTAATATATAACGAAGCATTCTAATATTTTAGTGGTGACTTTCTAGCCAAAACTTTAGAGTTTTTCTTGGTTTTTCTTGCCCTGCAGTTTTTTCACAGCCCTGGGGAAAAGGTATGGTCAGGGTGTTGCTACATCAAAGTTTCTGATTACCCAAGTGGTTTCCTAGACTTATTATTCTCATCTTTCCTGGCTCATTTTTTAAAAAAAATATGTTCTCTCTCTTGGCCAATTCACCAGAGTACAGATTTAATTAATAGGTGGCAACATATTGCGGCTCTCACTGCCAAGATCCATGATTAAGGAAAGAGCCTGTGGGTTTCCAGATCTTTGGTTTCTCTCTCTCTTTTTTAATTTTTTTTCCAAATCAGGCCTCTTGGAATACACAAATCATATTGAGGACAATGTCTGATTCCAATCTTAACATGTTAAGTATAAATGTCTGTGAATATTAAAAAGTAAACTGAAGAAAAATACTCAATGTGATGATTTTGCTGGTAATTCACATATTTACTTGTGGTGAAAATGATAGTGTTAGAAGATCACAGCACAGACCTTAGAGAAGTATTCATCCTGTCAACATTTATCAATAGGAGCCTGGGTGCAATGGCTCATGCTTCTAATCCTCGCATTTTGGGAGGCAGAGATGGGAAGATCACTTGAGCCAGGAGTTTGTGACCAGTCTGAGGAAACGCAGTGAAACCCTGTCTCTACAAAAAAAGAAAAACATTAGCTGGGCATGGTGGAATGTGCCTGTAGTCCCAGCTACTCAGGAGGCTGAGTTGAGAAGATCACTTGAGCCTAGGAGTTCATGCTACAGTGAACTATAATCACACCACTGCACTGTAGCCCAACAAGCAAGACCCTGTCCATATATATATATATATATATATATAAAATATATAATATTCATATATATTTATCAAGGGTCAATAGTGCACTATGAAAGAAAATGTCAAAAATAGAATGATGAACTTGAATCCTGCCTTCAGGGAGATAATCCACTATCAGAACATGTAAGAATATGGCATATGCATGCGAAGAACAATAATGTAAGGTAATAAGTGATAATTTGCAACTCAATACCAATAGATGTAAACTGTCAAAGTTCAATAGACAGAGGGAAAGCTTTAAAATGGGGGAAAGAGAGAAAATATCATGTAGTGTTTAGCCACTGAACTGAGTTTTGAGTCGCAGGTTGATTTGAGACACATAAGCTATTGGTGTAGACACATTCGAACAGAGGCAGTAGCATGGACAAAGAAAGGTTCAAGGCCTCTTCAGGATATGTATTTACTTCAGCGTTAAGTAAAATTCCTTGACTTCTTGGTAAGATAGACAAATGGGAGTAGTAAGAAACAAGAGGAGAGCACAGCTGTGTTAGATCGTGGCAGGCCTTGAAAGATTAAGTTTTATTTCATACTATAGACTCTGAGGAAACACAGATTTGTAAAGAGGGAAGTGATGTGCTCTGGGTCTACGTCAGGAAGATTATTTTTTGGCAGTATTTACTGTGGACACTAGCTGGGGAAGCAGGGACTAAGTGAAGATAATGGCGTCAGTAAGACAAAGAGTTAGGAAGGGAAACTAAAAAGGGCAAACTAGTAATGCTGCCAATTAGCTGGATGCAGTGGGTTAGGAGGAAGGGAAAAAATTGACTCCAGATTTAAGTCTAAGGATCTGGGAAGATAATAGGAATGTACATATAGGACACCCTGATTCAGCAAAGAGTGTAGGACAGGATTTGGTCAGGAACAGGAAAATACTCAAACTAGTCATCATCAATGCCATTTTGAGAACAATATTCTAAAGATAGTACCTAAATATGAATGTTCTGACAATTTCTTGTCACCTTACTTATCTTCTAGGTAAGTTTTCTTGTCCAATACTGCTATCTCAAAACATTTAAATTTTTTTATCTTATTTAGAATTTGCTTAATCTTTATTTTTGTATCACCACAATATCTTGCATTTTTCTCTAACTCTTGATGTTATAGTTTCTGGAATAGTACATATAGTACTATATAATTTTAAAGTTTTACTTTTTTATCTATATTGCAAAGATTGTAATCATTTGACTAAAAATATCCACTGGTCCTATTTTATAGTAGAATAAATCTGAGGTTGCAATCATACAGATGAACAAGGTTGTGGCAGAAAAACCGAGTGATGCTATTCTAGTTTGGTGGGAATAAGAAAACTTGTGCATGCACATTTAACTGAAAATAGGCACTTGCAACCCAACTCCAGTCAATGCATCTCAAGAGAGGTAAAACTTGCCAGAACCCTCTATTTTTCAAAAGGATATTTAAATCTGGAATTTTGTGTAAATTCTGAATTTTAATGCAGATAAAATTTCCACTTCTGGCCATATTGGTGTAATTTCTATATGATTTGCCTTCACACCACAAATAACTAGAATTTTTTAAAAACTATATGAAACAGCTGTTTTTAGGGGTTTTTTTTTGTTTTTTTTTTTTAAAAAGACAGAGTCTTACTCTCTTGCCCTGGCTAGATTGCAGTGGCATCATCATGGTTTACTGCAACCTCAAACTTCTGGGATCAAGCAATGCTCCTGCCTCAACTTCTTAAGTATCTGAGACTATAGGCATGTGCCACCATGCCCAATTAATTTTTTCTATTTTTAGTAGTGACAGAATTGTGCTCTTGCTCAGGCTGTTCTCTAACTCTAATCTCAAGTGATTCTCCCACCTCAGCCACCCAAAGTGCTATGATTATAGGTGTGAACCACTGTGCCTAGCTGTTTTTAGATTTTTAACACCACAAAGTTTAGTACTATTATCCATGATGAAATGAGTCCTGCAAAAAGCCCTGGATTTCCATCTAGAGCATGTTCTGGATTAAGAGAAAGAGGAGGAAATTTTTTTTTTTTTTGAGACGGAGCCTCAAGCTATCCCCCTGGGTAGAGTGCCATGGCATCATAGCTCATAGCAACCTCCAACTCCTGGGCTCAAGCGAGTCTCCTACCTCTGCCTCCCAAGTAGCTGGGACCACAGGCGCCCGCCACAACGCCCGGCCATTTTTTGGTTGCAGCCATCATTGTTGTTTGGCAGGCCCGGGCTAGAGATTCGAACCCGCCACCTTAGGTGTACGTGGCTGGTGCCTTAGCCCATTGAGCCACAGGCGCCGAGCCAGTGGAAAACATTCTTAAAGCTGTGTTTTAAGTTTCATGAGCTGCCTAAAAACTTTTCTAGAGTAACATGTGATGTGATAAAATAAAAGTTCAGGCAACATTCCTGAATTATCAAAATGATAATAAGAATATAAAGCATAAGTAATAAAATAAAATGAAATCAATCTTGCTTGGCTCCTTCAACACTACAAATCATTTCCATGTTCATTTCAGTAGAAGAAAATCAAGAAAGAGAGGATTCTTTTAGAATTGTAACTTCAGTTTCTATATTCTCAAGAACCACAGCTAATTAAAATATAAGAGTATATTAAAATGTCCTTTCTTCTTTAATTTGATCAAAATTAAAAGTACACTGAGTATAAATTGGAAGATTATAAATTTAACACAGAACAAAGATACATTTTTAAATACACTAGAGATGTCGTGAAAGACTTCATAGAAATGACACTATGATCTTAGAGAAACTGCATACACTACAGAAATAAATGTATAAAAATCAGTTCTTAAACACAATTTAAGTATTATCACTTGTAGCTATAATCTCTAACTTAAAAATGATCACATTAAATGGGATTTCAATACATGGAAAAATTACCATGGGGTTCCATAAATCTTGTCTACCTATGGCATATCCAGAATTCACCATACCTTCTTTTATCAACCTGTTCCAAGCTACCATTGTATTTTTCCTCGATTATCCTATGTGACACCATTCTACTTCAGCCCTCACCCTCCCCACAATCTATTTACAACACTGCACCCACCACAATTCTGTTGAAACATGGCTGAGATCATGACACTCTTCTGCTCTACAACTTCCAATCGTTTCCTATCTCTCTGCAAGTCAAAGGCAAAGGCCTTACTTTATCCTATATGGCCAGTGTGTTCTGGCCCTCCAATCTCCCTAACTCATACAATTTTCCCCCTAGTTCACTCTGCTCAGCCATAATGGTCACCTCAATCCCAACTCAGGGCCTCTGCACTTGTCTCCTAGGCCTGGAACACCCTACCCTGCATAGAGTCACACAGCCTGCTCTCTCATTCCTTACTGAAGTTATCACTCTGCCCCTTGACACTGTCTATCCCATTTCTTTGTTTCCTTTTCCCATTCTTATCATTATTTAATAAACTATATGTTCTACTTATGCATTTTTTTTACTGTTTACTTCATTCATTAGAACATCAACTCTATGAAATCAGATTTATTTACCAGTATATGCCTATTGCTTAGGAATCAACAGGTATTCAATAAATACTTATTAAACAAGTGACCAATGATTTGTAATCTACGTGGATGTATATATTTGGAAAGTTGTGAGGTGTCACTATTTTCAGCTGTAAGCACTACTTAACTGATACTCAAACTCAAAAACAAGGCACTATGATCAAAGAGATACAATTATATATTTTATGATTAAATGTGTACCAGATTATTCCAGCTCATTCTGTTCACTGAACACGCTTTCAATGTCTTGATTCAACAACTTGGCCTTTATTATCCTTTGTTTGTTGCTATTCACTACTTATATATTCATATCTTTGTCTCCTTTTTATCACTTCTATATATCATCATTTATGATTAATAGTGATAAAATAACAAAAAATAACTCTTATTTATAGAAAGCTTATTCTGTGCCTGACACTGGACTAGGTACATTCCATATACTACCTCATTTAATCCTTATAAATATCTAAAATAGATTCTACAATCCTCCCTTGAAAAATTAGTACACTAAGATTTGAAGACTCATAGCCACATAATAAGTATTAGGACCAGGATATGTACCCTGCTTGTCTAATTACAAAGCTAGTATACAACACTATCAAAAATAGTGAATAGTCCTGAGAGTTATTTACATTCATCATACCTATAATTTTGATATATATTGACATGTTAATTGTGACAATTATGATAGAAGTCTACATAATTGGTAGAAACCACTGTACTTGTGTTTTTAAAATCATCCTGTGAGTGATAATCTGTATTCAAAATATTTATTACAAGTGAGAAAAACACGAAGTATCTCTAGCAAAGTAAATATACTACAAAAAATTTCCTAAAGAGCTAGAGATAACCTCTCTATGAAGATACTATTTATACAGCAGCAATAGTCAAAATATTTTAAAATTAGTACACCACTGGCATCACCAATCAGAACAGACACTGGCTATAAAAACACAGTATGCTCACACTGGTGTGCCCCTACAGACTGAAGACTAAAACCATCAAAGGTGAATCATGCAGTTTTCAAACTTCTTTTATTCTCCCATGAATTCCAGGAGAGTCAGAGTAAAAAATTTTAAAGAATGAATGACTAAAGGCAATTCTCCTTTCAGACCCTAGAACTAGATTATGCAGACACATAAGGGCCTAGTTATAGTAATTAGAGGAAGCAAGCTAATTAAAAGCTTTTGACACCTGAAGCAGGGGTAGCAGGCCAAAGCAGCAAGCTTTCACAACAAGCTCTGAAGCCCAGAAGCCTTGAAGCTGCCGGAGCAAGGCTGGAGCAGGCAGAAGCGGTGAGCCACCAGGAAACTGTGGACAGGCAACACCCAGGGCGTAAGTTAAAGGTTTTCCTGAAAGCAAAAAGGAAAACCCAGCGTTAAGTTAAGCAGTAACTGACAACAATTGAGTTGTAGAGAGAAGGTTCTTAATTCATAGAGCTGCTGAATTTTAATTATATCTTGCTCATTGTTTCCCATAATTTATGCATTTCTTGTGGGAGTTACATAAATTATGTTCTTATTTTCAAAGTTTTGTTTTCTTTTTAAGAAAAAGCATAACTGATAGAAATGCTCCTATCAGATATCCATGCCAGAGGTGAGCCTATTCACCGGGCCTGTGTTCCTATTTACAAATTCCTGGTAGAAGACAAAATCCTTTAGAGGAAGCAATTATCTCTTTAGGGTCTTGTCATTTCTAAAGTTATTAGTTAATAAAAACCACAGGGCATATAAACCCAGCAGAGATACTTTAATCAGGAATGAATAATATGTAAAGCTCATAATCCAGCCAATCCTACTTTTCTATATAAAATTACTGTCTTTAAATAACAGAGTAAATTATCTGCAATCTGTTCCTTCTATTTTATATACTTTAGCCAATATACATACATAGAGCAAGAACATACCAAAAAAAAAAAAAAAAAAACCAAAGACGACACCTTCTCACACTAAATCTCAAATATTATCAGTCATGCATTAAGTACTTCTGACGTGATTCTAGAGGTCTAAATCACACTGACCTGTGACCAGGCGTAAATTATTCCTAGTCGAATGACTGCTGGAGCTGCCACCAGCTCCCCAACCCTCACTCTTCAATCCTTTCAAGCATTGGGACTGGAGAGCAAATTTGGCTGTCCTTACGTAATTGTCTCATTTATTTTTATGAGTAACTGCAAGAAAACTTCCACTTCCCTGTCCTTTTTGTCAACCTCTTTTATGAAAAAACAAATTTTTAAAATTATTTTTATTATTGCTTGCGTTTTAGCCATATCTCAATCTTCAGGGTGCCCTCAAATCTCCCTATAGTCTTACCATTAAGTCTGTCATTCTCAACGTGCCTTTACCAATCTTCCAAATGCCCTGGGCCACCCTGCCACATCATCTCTCCCACACCTGTCCTGTCTGCCCTTCACCTTGCAATTAATGACCTGGCGGCCTACTTCAGAGATAACAGAGCCTTCACATTCCCTTATGTCATCTTTAAATGTTTCTCCTTTTCCACTTATTCTGACCTCTTTCTCTTCTGAGCCCAAGGAAGAAACGTCTCTACCACTTTTTAAGTCTCATGGTATCTTCTGATCCCAGACTCTCTCCTTCCTTACATTCTTGCCCTTACTCTATTAAAACATTTCTTTCTTGCCTTCAATGCCCTTTCTCTTGGTCCCTTTTTATCAACTGAAAAACTTTCTGAAGACCACCCCCATCCAAAAACAAAAAATTTAAATAAGAACTTTACAACATCCTATCTTCCCCTCAAGGAATTCATATCGCATCCCTTTCTTTAACACATCATATCTCCATGAAGCACATTTTGAAAGAACAGCATATGCTTGCTTTTTCCACTTTCTTATCATTTTATTTGCTTCTCCACCTCTTCCAATCACCTATTTCAATCTAGTTTCCATTTCACTCTGCTTTGAGAGAAATTCTCTCAAAGATCAATAATGACTTTCTAACATCCAAATAAAATACATTGTTCTCAATTCTCATCTGCTTAACCTCTCTTCATTAGTGGACACTGTTGATAATCAATATACTTCCCTAAATATTTTTCTATAACTTTTTAAATATTGTTTCCCAGCCGGATGTGGTGGCATCTCTGTAAGCCTAGCACTCTGGGAGGCCAAGGTGGGTGGACTGCTTGAGCTTAGGAGTTCAAGACCAGACTGAGCAAGAGCAATACCTCATCTCTACTAAAAATACAAAAATGAGTTGGGTGTGGTAGCGGGAGCCTATAGCCTCAGCTACTAGAGAGACAAGAGGGCTGCTCAAGCCCAAGAGTTTAAAGTTGCTGTGAGCTATGAAGCCATGGTACTCTACCCAGGGCAACAGAGTGAGACAAGAAAAGGAAGGGGGGGAAGAAGGGGAAGAAGAGTAGGGAAGGGAGAGAGGGAGGAAGGAATTGTTTCCCATGCAAAGTATTGTTTCCCATGAATTCTTATCCTACCTTTTTTTACTACTTCTCTCCTTTCTAACTCATATTATCTATCCCAAGAGCTTCAATTAGTATCTATATGCCGATGACTTCTGTATCTTTACCCCTTAATATCTAGCTAGGGGTGTCTAACATACTGATTTTATGAGGACTTTTATGCTTATCTGCAGTGTCAAGATACCACAAAAAGTATGCACAATTTTTTTTTTTTTTTTTTTTGGCTAGTCAGTTCTCATCAGTGTTTGGGTATTTAATGTGTGGCCCAAGACAATTCTTATTCTTCCAACGTCCTGCAGAAAAGAACAAAAGGTTAGACACCCCTGACAGATCCTAGCTGCACACCAGTCATCTCTCTAGAACAGTGGTTCTCAACCTTCCTAATGCTGCAATCCTTTAATTCAGTTCCTGTGGGCAACCCACAGGTTGAGAACAGCTGTTCTAGAATATTCAGCAAATACCTTAAATTCAGTATACCAAATACTTGTATATCAAACTCATTTATTCAAGCTGTAAACATCAATCATCTGTGAATCCTACCTTTAATTCACTGACATCCAAAGTAACTTTTTCCAGTATGTTTCACCCATGTTCCTTTCTCATTACCACTGGCCTATTTGAAGCCCACATTATTTAATCTGAAAAAAATATATAAAAGTCTTCTTTTGTTACCACCCTTCTTTCATGCCAGATGCTGTGTTAACTGCTGAGAATATAAAGTAGAACAAGATAGTTACTGCCTTCAAAAATCTCACAGTTCAGTGTGTAAAAGCCTATCTACACAGGAGTACATGGACAGAAGTACTATATGGAAAGCAGGTAAAATTATATGCATAAAATCAAGTAAGGTCCTACAAAAAAATCAAAGAAGACAGACTCCTAACCCCCAAAGTGGGAGTGGAGAAGGAAGGGACGCAAGAAGAAGATGAATGGTAAGTCTCTTAACAGAGATAACTGACACCTGAGTCTTACACACAGAACCCCAAAAAGGGGACTGAAGTGCATGTGATTTGGGGAGAAGGGATATTCAGGGAAATTGGGACAACATAAGCAAGACATGAAAGCAAGAAACAGCATGAAGGGAAGAGAGGTGATGATATGCAGGGACAAAAAGTGGTTTTCTTTCCTAGGAACACAAACACAGCAGAGAGTAGCAAGAAATGATGCTGAAGGGTCCAAACAGAAGAGAAGCTTGCCTGTCATGTTTATCAACTAGGATCTTAAAAATGTAAATTATAAATAGGGAACCATTCTTCACACATGGTTTTAGCTACATCACTCTAGCAGCTCTATGGAGAATGGTTTTCAGGCAAGGAGAGAAACTAGAAAGTTACAGGAGTAATTGAGGTGAAAGAATCTAACTTAAGGAAGAGACAGGAAATTCAAGAAATAACTTAATCATGCTTCTTTATATTTACCCAATTTAGTTGAAATTTTATGTCCATACAAAAATCTGCACATGGATGTTGACAGCAGCTTGGTTTATAATCACCAAAACTTGGAAGTAATTAAGATGTCCAATAGTGGGTGAATGGAACATAAAAGTTTATGACCGTGTGATATGGGGGCCAGAGAGTGAGAACTCCAGGATTGATGCCTTTGTTTCTCTTCTCTACTAATCCTTCCTCCACACTTCACCAGTATTATCTTTCTAGAAAAGGTCTAATTATATCACTACAGATAGTCCCCAACTTAACAATAGTTCAACTTATCATGGTTTGAATTTACAGATGATGTGAACACAACATGCATTTACTAGAAAGTGGTATGATACTCTTCCAAAATGCTGGGCAGGTACAGTAAGGCACAGCTCCCAGACAGCGACATTATCACAAGGGTAAGCAACCCCTACTTCAGTGTACTGTGTTGCCAGATGATTTTGACCAACTGTAGGCTAATATAAGTGTTCTGAGCATGCTGAATGTAGAATAGACTATGATAGGTATATAAATGGATTTTTGACTTAAGATATTTTCAACTTAAAATGGATTCATCAGGACATAAAACCCATTGTAAGTCAAGGAACATCTGTGCTCTGTTTGTCATCTTTTCTTTTAAAAAATTCTTTTTGAATTTTTGTTTTTATTTTATGAGTTTTTTGTAAGTCCCATAGGACCCCCTTTTCTAAAGAATAAAGTTCACTGCTTTGTGCAAATGACCTTTCAATCCTCATTTTCACCACCAAGGAAAACTCTATATTCCAGACACAAGATCATTCATTCACTGTTCCCTGAATAAAAACAAATGCACTTAAAAGAAAATAAAAACGCTTTGGTTATCAAAAATTTACAAAATTAATGTATAAAGAAAAACAGCCACAGATAACATTATTTCAGGTGGGAAAACTAATCTCAAAGCATATAACCCTTTCTATGTCTTTTCTACCAGCAATTCCTCTTCTAGAAATTTATTCTATTTGAAATGCAGTGAAAACATTAGGTACAAAAACGCTTAGGGAGCATTTGTAATATGGAGAAAACAGAACCTAAATAGTTCATTCGTTCTGCAAATACGTATTAAACATTTGCTATATACTAGGCAGTACTATAGGTGCTAGAGAATTGCAGTGAGCTGACAGAACAAAAAAAATCTTTACATTCATGAAGTGTACATTCTACCTTAACAATAAGGATATGGTTAAGTACAGAATAGCTACATAACTTTTTTAAGTACAGAACAGCTACATAAACTTTTATGGTGCCATCAGAAATACATGGGAAAAAGACAAAACATTAGGTAAGAAAAACTTACCAGATATTAATGTTCATAAAACTACCCTTATTTTATTATCTGTAAATAGAAATAAAATTGGGAGGAAAGGTTCCAAATTTGTCTCTTAAGTTATCTTAGCCTAATAAAACACCATGGTACCAAGGAAAAAAAATTTTTTTCTACTGTGGCAATGTTTTTTTTGTTCGGTTGTTTGTTTTTGCAATTTTTGGCCAGGGCTGGGTTTGAACCCACCACCTCTGGCATATGGGGCCGGCACCCTACCCCTTTGAGCCACAGGCACCGCCTGGCAATCAATTTTTTAATTTAAAACTTTTGCTCTGTGCAAGATAAAGTCAAGAAATTAAAATAAGCCACAGAGTCAAAGAAAATATTTGCAAAAGATATCTGAAAAAGGACTGCCATGCACAATATACAAAGAACTTTTAAAACTCAACAATAAGAAAACACAATACAATTTAAAAATGGGTTAAAAATTTGAACAGACACCTTACCAAATAAGCATATGAAAAGATGCTCCACATCACATGTCATAAGGAAATAGCAAATAAAAACAAGATATCTCTACACCCTATTAGAATGGCTAAAACACTGACAAAATTGAATGCTGGTAAGAATGTGAAGCAACAAGGACTCTCTTTCATTGATGGAGGGGAATGCAAAATGGTACAGCCACTTTGGAAGATAGTCTGGCAATTTCCTACAAGATTTAAACATACCATTACCATATGATCCAGAAATCATGCTTCTTAATATTTACCCAATTTAGTTGACAATTTATGTCCATACAAAAACCTGCATATGGATTTTTATAGCAGCTTTGTTTATAATCACCAAAACTTAGAAGTAATTAAGACGTCCTATAGTAGATGAATGAATAAATAACCCATGGTACCTCAGACAATGGAGTATTATTCAGCACTAAAAAGAAAAGAGCTATCAAGCCAAGAAAAGACAAGGAAGAACCTTAAATGAATATTGCTAAAAATTACAGAAGCCAGTCTGAAAGGGCTACATACTGTATGATTCCAACTATAGTAGAACCTCCACAACTGACCACCTCCTTTCATTGGCCATCCCCTTAAGTTGACCAAATTTTTATAGACTGGACATGCACCACAAGTACCTATCAGTAACACACTATTTGAATATGAAATTTTTCAAACTGTCATTTACCATAGCATCAAAAGCTTAACTACTTAGGAATAAATTTAAGAAAATACAAAGATGGCCTCTGCACTAAAATCTTCAAGAAAAAATAAATTAGCCCTTAAAAAACAAAGAGAAATTCCTGGTTCATGTACTAACTGACTCAACACTGTGAAAATGTCAGTCCTCCCAAAATTTATGTATATACTCAATGCAAATTCAGTTATAAACCAGTAGGCTTTGATAAAAATTGATAACACTGGTTCTAAAATACAAAAGTCCAAGAATACCTAAAATAATCTTGAAAAAGAACAAAATGGGACAACATACACTCAAGAGTTCCCTACACACTCTCAACTTTGTAGTATAAAGCTACAAGAATCAAGACAGTGTAATACTGGCATGTGAACAGACAAAGAGATAAAACAGAATAGAGAGAGGAGCAACAGATTTACACTAATATAGTCAATTGGCTTTTTTAATTTTTGATCAAAGTTTCAAAAGAGGAAAAATATAGTCTTTACAACAAATGGTGCTGAAAACATTAGATTATCCGCATGGGAAAAAAAATGAACCTATCTCGTATCATACATGAATTAAAGATGAATAACCAAGCTAAACGTAACAGCCAACATGATAAAGCTTTAGAAAAATATCTAGGTAAATATATTTGTGACCTGAGTATAAACAAGGATTTCTTAGAAAGAGTACAGAAAATATTAACCATAAAAGAAAAAAAGTTGATAAAATGATATCATCAGAATTTAAATCTTCTGCCCATAAGAAATTTTCAAGAAAGTGAACCATCAAGCCACACTGAGAAAATAGATAAAACATACACAGTAGAAACTCCATAGTTGACGACCTCTCTACATTGACCACCTTCTTAAGTCGACCTAATTTTCAGAAACCAGACATACACCATGCGTACATATTAGCGCAGAGACCTAGTTCCTTCTGTTGGTTGAACCTATATGTTGGCGCCAGTTTGTTTCAGCCCTTTGGGTGATCGATCAACTTACCAGGATCTACTATATGTGATACAGGACTTTCATAAATATAAAATATGAAGAACTTCTACAACTCAAAAATACAAACATCTCAATTT
The DNA here is from genome assembly GCA_963574575.1 of Galagoides demidoff. NCBI lineage: Eukaryota > Metazoa > Chordata > Mammalia > Primates > Galagidae > Galagoides > Galagoides demidoff. The sequence goes on from CAUYQV010160491.1 coordinate 14,351, forward strand.
TTTAACTAATCAAAAAATTAACATGTACAATACTTCATAGGGAAGATGTAAGAATGGTGAACAAGCACACAAAAACTCATCATTAGGTCGATACATAACACAAATCCAAACAACAATGAAGGTAAGACCACAAGGTACTAATACACACTTGAATGGCTAAAACTAAGACAACTAACAACAAAAAATTCTGATAAGAGGGAACAAGCAGGACTATAAAATGGTACAATCCCCCTGAAAGAAGTATGCCAATGTTTTTTTAAATTTAAACATGTACCTGCCATTTAGCATAGGAGCTCACTTCTAGGATTTATCCAAGCAAAATAAAAACTTATACAAGAATATTCATATCAGCTTTATTCCCAATGGCCAGAAAAACTGGAAACAACCTAAATGTTCATCAACAGAATGGACAAATAAACAAAATGGTATACCACTCAGCAATAAAAAGAGAGTATTAATACATGCCATCACAAGGCTGAACCTCACGGACATTATCCTGAGTGAAAGCTGAACACAAAAGAGTACATACTGTATAATTCCATTTCTATGAAATTTTCAAACAGACAATCTACAGTTAAAACTCAGAACAGTGGTTGCTATTTGATGAAAGTTGTAGGAACCCTCCAGGGAAGGAAACTTCCTAGGGTGATAGAAATATTCTATACTTGATAAGGGTAATCCATCTGTCAAAACTCAGAGAATTGTGCATATACAGTTAGTGTAGTTTAACATATACAAAATTTACCTCACAAGATACAAACACAAAATACTTGCTTTCCTAATTCAGATGGCTTGACTAATAAATACTTCTAGATATGTTTAAAAAGAAATAACACCAGTCTTACACAAATGCTTTCAGACAACTAAGATGGAAAACCTCCCAAATTGTTTTATAAGCTAAGCATATTTTTCCAAAACGTAAGGAAATTATAAGATACAAAAAGTCACTCTTGCTCATGAATATGAACAAAAAGATTCTACACAAATCAGCAAATCAAACCCAACATTAAAAAGGTACATCACGAACAACTATATTAACATAGCAATGCAATATTGGTATATTTGAAAATTATAATTTCCATATTAACCAAATAAAGTAGGTAATCATATCAAAAGAGATATAAATAAAGCTTTTGATAAAAGTTAACTCCTCTTCACAACAAAAACTCTCAACAGACTAGGACTAGAGGTAAAAAAAAATTTAAAAAGTGGTAGCAAACTTCATACTCAACAGTAAAATGCTGAAAGCATTTGTGAATGCTGAATCTGCAAAGAGAAGAATGTCCATTTTCACCACTTAAATTCAACATTAGAGACCTCTATTACAATAATATAGGAAAACAAAAAGGATAAAAATTGAGAAGGCAGGCTCAGCACCTGTAGCTCAGCAGCTAGGGCACCAGCCACATACACTGGAGCTGGCAGGTTTAAACCCAGCTCAGGCCTGCCAAACAACGACAACTGCAGCAGAAAAACAGCTGGGCGTTGTGGTGGGCACCTGCAGTCCTAGCTACATGGGAGACTGAGGCAAGAGAATCACTTAAGCCCAAGAGTTTGAGGTTGCTGTGAGCTGTGACACCACAGCACTCTACCCAATATAGTGAGAGGGCAATATAGTGAGACTCTGTCCCCCCACCAAAAAAAAAAAAAACCAAGAAAAATGCTATCATTATTTGAAGATAATTGAGTACATAAAAAATTCAAAAAAAGGCATACATTAGAACTAATAACTTAATCAAGGTCCTTACATAAAAGATTCGTATACATAAAAAAACAACTATATTTCTAACCTAGCAACAAAATTAGAAAATACAATTCTAAAATTATTATTTATCAGCTTCTCGAAAAACATCAAAGACTCATAAATAAATTAATGACATAAGAACAAGACTTCTATACTGAAAACTACCAAAAAATTAATGAGTAATGTATTTAGGAACTCCTCATTTAAAACAAAAGTTCCAGCAGATGTGGAGGCTCACGCCTGTATTCCTAGCACTCTGGGAAGCCAAGGCAGGTAGATTGCCTGAGCTCAGGAGTTGGAGCCTGAGCAAGTGTTATGATCCCATGTCTACTAAAAATAGAAAAACTAGCTGGGCTTGCTGACCAGTGCCTATAGTCCCAGCTACTTGGGAGGCTGAGGCAAGAGGATAGCTTGATCCTAGGCATTTGAAGTCACTGTGAGCTATGATGCCCTGGCACTCTACCAGGGTGACAAAATGAGACTTTGTCTCCAAAAAAAAAAAAATATTAATAATTGTAAGAATAAAAGTTCCTTTGTAATGAAATTTGGAAAAGGTAGTCTTTAAAATAAATGATACTGAGAAATTACAAGAATAAAATGAACTTTGACCTATACCTCAGAAAACACAAAATAGTCAATACCAGACAGATCAGACACGCAAATGTAAAAGATTTACTTTGAAAGATTCTAGAAAGAATTTTTTAAAACTATAGGAAAATATGTTCATGACCTTGAGATTAGAGAAAATTTCTTAAAAATAAAACAAAAACTGCAGATGCTGGTGCAGATGTGGAGAGAAGGGAACACTTTTACACTGTTGGTAGGACTGCAAACTAATGTAGCCTCTTTGGAAAGAAGTATGGAGAATCCTCAAAGAACTCAAAATAGACCTTCCATTTGATTCCACAATCCCCGAGTAGGCCTCTACCCAGAAGAAAAAAATGTCATTTTACCATAAGGACATTTGTACTAGACTGTTGATTGCAACTCAATTAACCACCACCAAGATGTGAAAACAACCTAAATGCCCACCAACCCCAGGGATGGATTAAGAAATTGTGGTATATGTATACCATGAAATACTATTCAGCTATAAAAAAAGATGGAGACTTTATATCTTTTGTATTAGCCTGGATAGAGTTAAAACACATTCTTTTTAGTAAAGTATCACAAGAAAGGAAAAGTATCCAATGTACTCAGTATTAATATGAAGCCAGGAGATGATCTAATATGCACCCACACAAGAGTAAAACTCAATTCAAGTTGGGGGTAGGGGAAGCAGGGGAGGAGGAGTATTTGGCGTAATCCCACTTAATGGGCACAACGTAGGAGTATAAGGCACATCTTTGTGGGACACAACTGAAAGATGGACTCAAACAAATTCAAATATTGTGACCTGGTTGTACCCTCACATTAATCTGAAATAAAAAATAAAATAAAAACAAAAACCCTTGATCAAAAAAAAAAAGTTTAATTTATTCAGCTTCCATTAACAAAAACTTCTGTTCCATCAAGATCTATAAAGAGGGCAGCACCTGTGGCTCAAAGGAGGAGGGCACCGGCCCCATAATACTGGAGGTGGTGGGTTCAAACCTGCCCTGGCCAAAAACTGCCAAAAAAAAAAAAAAGATCTATAAAGAGAAGTAAAAGCCAAACCACAAAAGACTTTTTTAAATACACATGTGAATGTGTATTCTCCAACAAAAGACATTTATCCAGAATATATCATTAAGACATCCCATCCACTGACCTCCTACTCCCAACTCTAAAATGTGCATTTCAAGAAGAAAAAAGATATCCAAGTGATGAAGTGATATGAATAACTTTAAGAGTTACTGGGAAATGCAAAATGAAATCACAATGCAATATAACTACTCACTAAAAACTGGCTAAAGTGAAAGAAAAAAAGATTGACATTAGTGAGTTATGAAACAACTGGAACCTTCATACACTGGTGAGGGGAGTGTACATCAGTAACCACTTGGGAAATTATTTGGCACTATATATACTAAAGCTAAATACGCCTACTCTGTGATCCAGCAATTCTACTCCTAAATTTATGTCAAACACAAATAAGTACTTATATCTCCCAAAACACACGTGTATGAATGTGCATACAATGGCAATAAACCATAAACAATTTGAACACCCATCAACACCAGTATGAATAAAGTAACTTATGGTATATATATATATATATATATACACAAAAAAATACCAGAACTAGTGAAAAACTAGGACGAATCAGATACATGCTGAGCTAACGAAGCCAGAAGAAACAAAGGAGTATATACTATATAACTCCATTAATAAAACAAAAACAAGCAAAATAAATCAAACTCTATCTATTCTGATAGAAGTCAGCAGAGACAGCTGACCAGGAAGGGGTTATTATGTGGAGAGGACAATGGGAACCTATTTGAATGCCTATACCTTGATTTGCATGTTTTATACAAGTTTATACAAATAAAAAAATCCATCAATCTGTGCTTATAGATTTATACATACCTCAAATTTAAAAACACAATTTAAGGTCTCAAAAAATAAATGTTTTCAGACAAATAAAAGCAGTTAATTTATCATCAGCAGACTCACACTAAAGAAATACTAAGGCTCGGCACCTGTGGCTCAAGCGGCTAAGGCGCCAGCCACATACACCTAAGGTGGATGTGGGTTCGAATCCAGGCCGGACCCGCTAAACAACAATGACGGCTGCAACCAAAAAATAGCCGGGCGTTGTGGCAGGCGCCTGTGGTCCCAGCTACTTGGGAGGCTGAGGCAGGAGACTCGCTTGAGCCCAGGAGCTGGAGGTTGCTGTGAGCAGTGAAGCCATAGCACTCTACCCAGAGGGACAGCTTGAGGCTCTGTCTCAAAAAAAAAAAAAAAAAGAAAGAAAGAAATACTAAAGGGTATTTTTAAATCTAAGGAATAATGATCCCAAAGGGAAGTATGTAAATACAAGAATATGTGAAAAGCAAGAAAAAAATAAATATCTGAGTAAATCTACCTGAATAATGACAGTATAATCCTATCTTTGGGGTTTTCAAGTATATATCAAACTAAAATGCAAGACAGCAGTGACAAACAAGGGTAGAAACTGGACAAATGGGATGTGGTGAAATACAAATTTATCAAGGATACATGGGGCACCATCCTCTAGGGGTAGAAGGAGTTGGGAGAGTAGGAGGTCAGTGGATGGGATGTCTAACTCAATGATATATTCTGGATAAATGTCTTTTGTTGGCGATATATACATGCACATGTGTTTTTAAAGGAAGGTAAAACAAAAAAATTCATGGGGAAGGGGGAATTGAAAATATTCCATTAATCCAAGAAAAGAAAAAGTGAGAAAAGTAATACAGAATGGGCAGAACAAATAGAAAACAAGTAATAAGTGCCATAATGTCATTACACATCAACTGATTAAATATACTCCAATTAAAACACAAAATATATCAGACTGGATTCAAAAACAAAACCTAACAAAATTCTACTTTAACAGTAAATATACCATAAGGTTATAAAAAATGAGACTAAAAGGATGGAATAAGATTTTCATGCAAATATTAATAAAAAGAGCTGGAGTAGCTCTACTAATATCAGATTAAGGAAAATTTAACTAAAAAATTTCAGACATAATTGGGATATTCTATGATGAAGAAAAGTTAATTACCTGGAAGATACAACTCTATCAAGTCAAAAAGCATTACAGAAATAACAAGAACATTTCATAATGATAAAAGAGTTAATCACCAGGAAGATATAATCACTCTGTTACGAGCAAAACCTGAAAAAAAATTTAAAAACCCTCTATGAGGAAACGAAGGATCAAGCAGAGAAGGAAATAAGGATGTGAAAGATTTAAACAAGAAGATTAATTTGACCTTATTTATACAAAACTGCACAGCAAATGTCAAAGGTCTGAAATCACACAGTGTATGTTCTCTACTAGGAAATTATATAAATATAACTCAATAGAAAAAATACAAACTAGGAAATCCTCTAAATGCTTATAAATTGAGAAACTTCTAAACTCAAAAAAACCAATGGAAATTTAAAAATTGAAATTTGCATTATATTAAAGCAAAATAATAATGAAAATACAATATATCAACTTGTCCACTGTAGCTAAATCTACTTAAAGGAGCATGTATAGCCTTAAACGCAGATTTAAAAAGGACTCTGATGATGAGAAACCGTCCACACCAACAGCAGTGAGGGTGAATGGCATCCCCGCCTGGATACATCACTCACATGTGAAACCAGCCAGCAATGGGGAATGGATGGTCCAATGACACTCAGAATATCCCCACCGTTTTACCCTGAAAAGACAGACTACAGCCCTGCCCCGGTCACACAGTAGGAGCTGACTGGTCTACACACACGGCAGAAGCTTGAGGATGAGGAGCAGCAGTGTGGGACTGATTACTGATTTATTGCTTTGGACTTTTTCACCTTCCTTCTTTAATCTTAGGTGTAAGACATGATGAAGGTTGTGAAAAATATATCCAAAAGGTAACCCAAACTAGACAAACTGTCAAAATTGTGTTATTGGTTTACTCTTATGAATATACAAGAAAGCCTGAAGGTACTTGCATATGTAATAACACCCAGTATCAGATATGTGTGCGCCCCAGCAAGCCAGCTGTTTGCTATGATCCTTTGAAACCCCAGAGGAAACTGAATTTGCTAATGTGGTATACTGATATCCCTAGAAAGACAATAACCTGAGTTATAACAGAAGGAAAACCTAAACAAATAAAAGAAAATCATTAATAACAATTTTATAATATATACAGACATTTTATATTTTCAATAACTAGAAATTTTCCATGTAGGAATACTACATATTTCTCAAGAATTATTTCTATGTATTTCATATTTTGTGTTGTCATGTTAATTTTAATTCTCTAATTGTTAATGGTATACAATAGATATTTGTATACTGAACTTTTAAAAAGTAATAAAATAATGGTAAACATTAAAAAATAGATAAATCTCAAAAATATAATGTTGAGTGGAAAAATCAAGTTGTAAAAGGATAGGTATGCAGAGTATGTCATACGCTTGGAAACAAAAATGTATTATCTGTTGTCTGAAGATAACTATATGTATTATAAAAATATAAAAATATTCATGGAGATGACATGATATCATGGATAATGATAGTGGTTAATGTCTGAGAAGGGAGGGAATGAGCGAGATGGGGAGGAATACATAAGGAACTTCAACTATATTTTTACTGCTTTATTTAAGAAGATGTGAAGCAAAAAATGGCAAAATATAGCAGGTCTATGTATATTTATTATGCTATTCTCCAACTTTTTCTGTATGTTTGAGATATTTCAAAATAAAAATATTAGATTAAAAAAAGGAAAGAAAGGTGAGTACAGTGGGTTAGGCCTATAGTCTTAGCTACTCAGAAGCTACTGAGGCAGAAGAAATGAGTCCAAGAAATGAGTCCAGGAGTCTAAATCCAGTCTGGGCAACAGAGTAAGACTTCATCTCTAAAAGGGGAAAAAAAAACCACTCCTAGATTATAGATGATTACAGAGGAGAAAACTTAAATGACCTTGAGTATAGTGATGACTATCTAGTAACACTGAAAGCACTTTCAAGACAGAAAGAACTGACAAATAAGGCTTTATTAACATTTTCAAATGAGGCTTTATTAACATTAAAAACAAGCTGTGAGGGTGGTGCCTGTGGCTCAGTGAGTAGGGTGTTAGCCCCATATACCAAGTGTGGTGAGTTCAAACCCAGCCCTGGCCAAACTGCAACAACAACAACAAAAAAAAGTAAAATAAAATAAAGTAAAAAAAGAAAAACAAGCTCTAAAAGACAATGTTAATAGAATGAAAAGAAAAGTCACAGATTGGGGAAAAGCATTTGCAAAAACACACATCTGCAAAAATATACTAAGAATTCTTTTTTTTTTTTTTTTTTGAGACAGAGCCTCAAGCTGTCCCCCTGGGGTAGAGTGCCGTAGCATTGCAGCTCACAGCAACCTCCAACTCCTGGGCTCAAGCGAGTCTCCTGCCTCAGCCTCCCAAGTAGCTGGGACCACAGGCGCCCACCACAACACCTGGCTATTTTTTGGTTGCAGCCATCATTGTTGTTTGGCGGGCCCAGGCTGGATTCGAACCCGCCACCTTAGGTGTATGTGGTTGGTGCCTTAGCCACTTTAGCCACAGGCACCGAGCCATACTAAGAATTCTTAATACCCTATCAGGAAATGAACAACCCAATCTAAAAATGGGAAAAGACTTGAACAGACAGCTCATAAACAAAGGTATATACATGGTAAGTAAGCATATAAAAAGATGCAAAACAACCTATATCATTAGGGATTTGCAAATTATTATAATAATGAAATACCACTACATATTTATTAGAATGGCCAAAAAAAAAACTTATGTCCACACAAAAACCTTCACATGATTGCTGATGGCCACTTTTATTCGTAACTACCAAAATTTGGCAGGAACCAAAACATACTAAATTAGATGAATAAAAAATAACCTCCGGTACATCCAACAATATATTATTGAGCATTAAATAAAAATTATCTATCAAGCCATAAAAAGACATGGATGAATGTTAAGTCCACATTATTATAATAAATGAAAAGAATCCAGTATGAAATTGCCACATATTGTATGATTCCAACTATATGATATTCCAGAAAAGGCAAAGCTACAGAAACAATAAAAATATCAATGGTTGGCAAGTTTTTTTTTTTCCAGTTTTTGGCTGGGGCTGGGTTTGAACCCACCACCTCCGGCATATGGACTGGCGCCCTACCCTTCTGAGCCACAGGCACCACCTTTTTTTTAAATGCTTGCCCAGTATTAGGGAAAGACAGTGATAAAAGGCAGAGCACACAGGACTTTTAGGGCACTGAAACTATTCTATATGATACCACATGTGATTACATGTTTGTTCAAACCTACAGAAAGCACCATCAGAGTAAACCCAATGTGAAATACAGACATTGGGTGGTGAGATGTCAAAGAAGGTTCATTGATTGTAATGAATACAACAAATATGAGTATTTCACTGTGGTCCAGATTCAACTGTGAGGAAGGCTATGCATGTGTGGGGACCATGGGGCATTTGGGAACTCGGCAATTTTGCTGTGAGCCTAAAACTTCTCTGAAAAATAAAGGTTATTAATTTTAAAAAATAAATAAAAAGGACTCAAAATATTCTAAAATCAATAAATCAGAAAAATAGCAAGTTAAAACCAAAGAGAATAGAAGAAAATATTAAAAGAGCATAAATTTAAGAAACAGAGTACAAATCCTTAATAGCAAGATTCAAAAGGCCAAAAATGAATTCACTGAAAAACCCTACTGAAGAAGGGCGGATGGGTGGTGGGAGGGTGACTGGAAAGATCACCTATATGATCTGTCTAACAAGGGTACAAGTCAATTTTTCTAGAACTAGAGTATAAATGTTTTAACACAATAACTAAGTAAATGACACAAAGTCTA
>CAUYQV010160493.1:0-26980 GCA_963574575.1 Galagoides demidoff
CCCGCTCAACCCTTCACAGGCTCACGCTGGGCCCGAGGGTCCCGCTCAACCCTTCACAGGCTCACGCTGGGCCCGAGGGTCCCGCTCAACCCTTCACAGGCTCACGCTGGGCCCGAGGGTCCCGGTCACCCCTTCACAAGCTCCCACTGACCTTTCCAGGGGTTTTTTCTCCCTGTCACCATCATCTTCCTGGGTTCCAAGCCAGGTGCTCAGCCTACTCTGCCAACAGTTGTGGCCCCCTTTTTTCCAGCACCTGGCGCTGTGAAGGGTGCTGTTTAATACTGTCTCCCCTCAACTGGGCTTAGGCGTGATCACCCCGCCTCTGCTATCTGTCCAGCTCTGGGCTCCCTGTGATCTGGGTACTAGTGAAGGAGGAAGGGCCTCCCCATGCCAAGCCCAAGGTGCACTGTGATGCCAGGTGGCAAAGACTGTGAGGAACGGCCTTAAGGGCTGCCAGGCTGCAGGCTCCACTCACCAGGTCTAGAGCTGCTGCTCACTGTGCCCCAAGGAGAAGGTCCCAGCACCGCCTGTGCTGGTTGGTGATTAAGATGGAGCAGGGAGGCCTGTGCATACCTGGGGCCAGCAGGCCAGGCTCATCCTTGAGCCACCTGGGGACATGATGCCCACCATGGGCAGAGACACAGGGGCACCGGGCACCCTGGCCTGCCCACCCAGCCGCCTGGACAGGGCAAAGCAGAGCAGTCCCTCCCCCACTTCTGGGGGGGGGCACTTGGGCTGGGGCTGCAGCCCTGGGGTCCATATTAATTTCAGCTCCATTTTAAAAGTGAGTTAAAATAAACATGGGGAATATTTATAAGGCAAATAAATCTGGCAGAAACAGCCCCTCCAAGTGTGAGAGGAGGCCTCCCCCTCAGCCCCAGCCCAAGCTGATAAAATACAGAAATGCTACTGTAGACCCTGCGGGCTTATTTTGACTGCAGCCGAGGAATGTAACATGTAAACACCGACTCCCATATTACACTGTTACAACTTGCATTAACAGCACCGGACAAAAGCCGCATTTTCACAGAAGCATCGTACGGGGATATATCTCCAGCTTAATTTTAAAAAAAACCATTTCCTCACATAAATCATGCTCAGAACGAAACGGGTGACTGATACATTGCACACACTTTTTTTCTTAAACAATAACATACCTAGATTCCTTCTAAACGAAAGAACTTAAAAAAAATCTCCTATATGTTTTTTTTCTGAAGAAAATAAACAGTGCAGTTTCTTTCCGGACTAAAATATCTGCGGCCATGTCTTTGTGGCAGAGCTGGCTGTCCCTAGCCCAGGGTCTGGAGGAGGCGTCCCCAAGCCCGCACTGGTGCCCGAGATGCCCGGACACCACAACCACAGGCCTCCCTTCTCTGCCCCAAGTGGGCAGCCTTTGATAGGAAACACGAAGGGCTCAGGAGAACGCTGGCCCCTGATGACTGGCACTTCTAGAAGCAAGAAGCACACATAGGGAGCTCAGCCAGGACAGAAGTGCCAGCACACTTAAAGTCAGAGAACTAAGGAGAAGCTGGAGAGTGTAGCCAGATTCCACTAACAGAAGCCCACGTGGAAGAAAACCAAGCCAGGGGCCAGAGCTCAAGGCAGGACTCAGGCCCAAGCAGTGAGGATGGTGCTTTGAGATGGGTTCAGGGGCTCAGCCCTGGTCCACCCAAGAATGCAAAAGAAAATCCCATCTGTGGAAACCCCAAAGGGAGGAGCTTTAAAAAAAAAAAAAAGTCCTGGGGGTGGGGCAGGCTCTCCTGAGCATGCAATAAATCTAAAAGCCATGAAGTGTGAAAGAGATTTAAGTTACATAAAAAAAAAAATCATTACATCATTTGTACATTGCACAAGTTAAAAGACGTGAGAAGCTGACAAGTTGGCACTACTAGCAGCTAGGGATCACACCTCAGTACGCAAACCAGCTGGGAGATAAGAAAAAGATAAGATAGGAAAAAACAAAACACCGGGCCAAGGACCGTGCTGACGCTTCATACACAAGCACACAGACACACTCATCTTCAAATAAGGCCGGGGAGTCCATGAAAGAAGGACAGGTCACAGCAGGCACAAATAGGGTCGGATGGCATGTGACTAGCAGATAGTCAAAGATAAAAAAACAAAACAAGAGAACACAGAAATAATGGCATAACAGGAAAAAGCGATCAACGTGACAACATAAAAATGTAAAACGTCTGCGTGAAATAATAGACCAATGTGAACCACGCCCCGGGGCCTTGCAGGAGGCCTGGGCAGTCGGGCTCAGTCTGGCCTGAGGTCGGTGCCATCTCAATACAGACTGGGACCTGCTGTAGGTGGCAGTGACTGCCACTCGACCCACAGGAACAGGAGGATAGGCTCCTTTCTGTTTTGTGACTTATCAAAGAGCTGATGCCAGAGTTGGGGGTGGGGAGCACAGCCAGATGCATGCACAGAACAGGGTGTGACTATCAGACCACCTCACACCCATCAGGAGGGTCCCCACCAAAAAACCAGAGAGCAACTCAGACATGAACTGGAACCCTTACATACTGCTGGCAAGAATGGAAAATGGTGAAAACCAGTGTGGTGTTTCCTCAGAATGTTGAACACAGAATTATCCCATGCTTCAGCAATTCTACTTCTGGGTGGGTATACACCCCAAAGAATTAAAAGCGGGGTCTCAAAGACGTATCTGCACACCCATGTTCACAGCAGCACTATTCACAATAGCTGAGAGACGGCTTTACCCCAAGTGTCCACTGATGGATGAACAAATTTTAAAAATGTGGTCTATCCAAACAATAGAATATTACTCAGCCTTAGAAGGGAAACTCTGACACCTTTGATAACACGGAGGGACTGTGAGAACGTCACCGTACGGTCCCACTTATGTGAGTCAGCAAATTCAGAGACAGGAAGTAGGATGGTGGTTGCCAGAATGAGGGAGGACGAGGTGGGTAATTAGTGCCCATAAGTACAGAGTTTTGGGGGGTTTTTTGTTTGAGACAGTCTCACTATTTCACCCTCACTATGTCATCAGTGGAATACCATGGCATCATTTGAGCTCACAGCAACCTCAAACTCTTGGGCTTAAGCAATTCTCTTGCCTCAGCCTCCCAAGTACCTGGTACTATAGGCACCCACCACAATGCCTGGCTATTTTTTTGTTGCAGTCATCATTGTTGTTTTTAGCTGGCCCAGGCTGGGTTCGAACCCACCAGCCTTGGTATATGTGGCTTGCGCCGTAACCACTGTGCTATGGGCACCAAGCCCAGAGTTTCAGTTTTGCAAGATAAAGCATTCTGGAGGTGAAAGATGGTTGGTGATGGTTAGTGAACAATACAATGAATACCACAGAATCATATGCTTAAAAAAGGTTAAATTGGCGGCCAGGTGCTGTGGCTCATGCCTGTAATACCAGCACTCCGGGAGGCAGATTACTTGAGCTCAGGAGTAGGACAGAGACCAGCCTGAGCAAGAGTGAGACCCCATCTTTACTAAAAATAGAAAAACTAGGGCAGCGCTAGTGAATCAGTGAGTAGGGCACCAGCTCCATACACCGAAGGTGGTGGGTTCAAACCCGGCCCCGGCCAAACTGCAACAAAAAAATAGCCAGGCCTTGTGGTGGGCAAGAGAATAGCCTAAGCCCAAGAGCTGGAGGTTGCTATGAGCTGTGACGCCATAGCACTCTACTGAGGGTGATAAAGTAAGACTCTGTCTCTTAAAAATAAATAAATAAAGTAGAAAAACTAGCTGGGTGTTGTGGCAGGCACCTGTAGTCCCAGCTACTCAGAAGGCTGAGGCAAGAGGATCACTTGAGCCCAGGAGTTTAAGGGTGCAGTGAGCTATGATGCCATGGCACTCTATCCAAAGCAACAGAGTATGACTCTGTCTCGAAAACAAACAAACAAATAAACAGTTAAACTGGTAAATTTTATGTGTGCACAACAATTGGGAGAAAGTGTAAGCAGCAACTGTGATGGTATGGAGATGAACGTCAAAGGTTTCCATTGTGGCATTTATAATGACCAAAGAGAGAAACTAGGGAAATGCTTGCTAAAGGGAGAAGAGTGAAAGGCACCATGCCATGTCCATTTGAGAAGTCCCCAGACAGAGACATCCTGTGACATGTGGAACGTTGACCTCAGAGCATGAGACACGTGCACTCACACCTGCATGCACGCCACTCACCTGCACACACACCTGCATGCACACACACACCGCCCCCCTCTGGTGTTTTCTCTCGGAGAAGCCCCAGCCACCAAGCACAGCTCTTGCCCAAGCCTCTGCTGCCCTCTGGTGGCCACTCTGGTCCCTGCCAGACTGGAGTCCACTGGATCAGACTGAACAGGTAAGGCCCTAGTGCCTCTGTTCCCGCTGGGCAGTGAGAGCCTCCCGCCTGTCTCCTTCAACCAGGCAGTGGTTTCTGCAGCCTACTCCATTTCAGGAAAGCCCACTCCACAAACTAGATGACAGTGGGGACGCAAGGGAGGCTGAGGGATGGATCAAGGGTTCTCCCCCATAGCACCCGTTGGACCCTCAGGGCTCCTGGAAACAGCTGGCTCCTTTTCTATGATGGTCATTGCTATCACTTCTTTTTTTTTTTTTTTTGAGACAAAGCCTCAGGCTATCCCCCTGGGTAGAGTGCCATGGCATCACAGCTCATAGCAACCTCCAACTCTTGGGCTCAAGCGAGTCTCCTGCCTCCGCCTCCCAAGTAGCTGGGACCACAGGCGACCGCCACAACGCCCGGCCATTTTTTGGTTGCAGCCATCATTGTTGTTTGGCAGCCTGGGCTGGGGATTCGAACCCGCCACCTTAGGTGTACGTGGCTGGTGCCTTAGCCGATTGAGCCACAGGCACCGAGCCAAGTGTTCCTTTTTTAAAGTAGGAATATATTCTTTTAAACTTCTTCATTTATTTTTTTCTTTATAGCGAAATTTATTCTTAACTACATGAAAAGAATTGGTTAATAGGGCAGCAGCTGTGGCTCAAGGAGTAGGATGCCGGCCCCATATACTAGGGCTTGGTGGGTTCAAGCTTGGCCCCAGCCAAAACTGCAAAAAAAAGAAAAGAATTGGTTAATAATTTCCAAGATTACTCCTTATGGAACAGAACAGATGTTCTTGTAACTGTAGAGGAGTATGTCATATAGAAAATGTATCTGAATAAGGCAAACAGGTAGAAACCATTTTGGCTGAAGGCATTTTCATTAATCACTTTTGGCCCTTAATAACGGAAACACTCTCCTCTCTCCTCCTAAGGTGTGTTAAAATCTCTAAGTTATATGAAGGCCTTCTCTGTCTCAGGGTGACGGGGTGACCTACCTGCTATTATCAAAGTCAGGAGAGCCAGAAGGCATTGGGGGTGGGGCAGATGGCAAGACATGAGTACAGCACCTGAATCTATAGTATACTTGGCAGGACACTCACCCCAAGGGTCTTCTGTTCTTTATCTGAGGCCCGCTGTGATTCCTTCCATCCTTTCACAAAGGGAGAAATCTAGCCATTTAGTAGTGTTTAAGATTATCTGTTTCTAGTTTAGGAGTGTTTTAAAAAATGATTATGTTTCATCTCATTTCTCTTTGTAATTCTGTTTTCCTCTACTAAAGTCAGAGTATTTCTTTGTATTGTTTACATTTGTGGAGATAAAAAAATCTTTCTTTAAACAGATGTGTCAGAATGAGATCTAATTTAGTTGGTAATGTGAATGAATCCAGTTGGGGGAAGGGGCAAAAACTTGACAGCTTATGGACCTGTTAATTTTTTGAAATTATTTCCAGGTTCTTGTTTTTGTGTTACAAGTTTGTGGTAGGGGGCAGTTCAGAAAAATAGAAGGTAAAAAATGTTAAAAATTTTGTGTTGATTATATGGAGTGATTGTGTTTCTCATTTGATCCCTGAGAACATGAAAGCGTGGGAGCCCCAGCCTGTGCGTGTGTGGACACCACGCACGGTACACTTTCCCCTCCAGACTTTCACAAAACTTTGTTCTGAATACCATGATTTTACAGCATAAAGTAAAGCATGGATTGCAGAGTGTGTTTGGCAAGGAGACTTAGTGGATTCCTTGAAGATGAGAGAGTCCTTCATGGCAAGGCTCGACTTAGAAGTTAGGGGTAATTATGATAGGTGACCATTACGTTTTTCACTTACATCATCATGGTATGTTGGACTTGATTTATAACCAGCTTCTCTCATTCAAAGAATTACAACCTCTTCCTGTCATTTACTTAAAATGTTATCAAATTGGTAATTCTGGAAGTAGCTGTAATTAAGTTCCGGAAGTGTATGGTTTGTTAGTGGTGTGTTCTGTCAGAAGGGTAATACTATGATACACTAGATGCTTCAGTATGGAAACAGTAGATTTTATCAATCAGGGTCCAGTCAGGAGACAGAAATCAAACCAGTAATTTGAACAGGGAAACTTTAAAATTAAAATTATTAACTAGTAAAAGGGAGTTAACTTTAGACTCTTAAAGAATACAGGGCTAAGAAATGCAGGGGACAGTTACTTCCTCCAGGAGAGTACCCAAGGAAGGAACAGACTTAAGAGGCTGAGATTTAGTGTGCGGCTATAGCCAACTGGATGTGGAAGGGTTTGCTGTGGTGGTAGACTGGAGCTGATTCACAAGAAACCATCTTCTGGGGTGTTTGCTGTGGGCTGGTTCTCGCTCATAGAAAGCCACCTGCTGGAGTTCTGGGAGGTAGAAGTTGGCCCATGAGAGTCTTCCCACTGGGTGCCAATGAAACCCACTTGAGGGTGAGTTGAGGTTGCTGCTGGCAACCATAGGCACTAGGGGAAGAAAACACACACAGGAAAGAAGTCTCTTCCTCTGCTTTGCCTTGCAGTGGTGCCCTACACTGCCCTTTTATTGACACAGGTTAACATCCTGCCAGATGGCAGAGGAAAAATTATTATAAGGTCTAGCTCCAGTACCACAAGGCAGGGCAAAACGTGGTGGATTGGATGCTGACAGGTAATAAATTGTTAACTGGCACAGTTCCCCTCTTCGGCTGCTCAGCTTCTACAGACATCCTTTACACACATTCGAACTTCCATGTAATGATAAAACTACTATGTCTCACCTTTGAAGACCAGCTGCCCTTCATATAATTGATGAAGTTCTCATCCTTTCCCCCAAATTAGATGTACAGTCCCAGTAGTCATTGTATCCATTACTGGCTCTATGATTTCTCCTCAGATTTCATTGTAGTACACTAAATATTAGTGTATATATATTTAGATCAAATCATAAAGTTAGCCTCTAACAACTTGTGTATAAAATAATAAGGGAAGTAAGGAGAGATAAGAAGGAAATAGTTATCCTGTACAGGAGTATATATACACCCAAGGAGCAGGCAAGGCCTCCCTCCTCCCCTTCCTTCCTTCCTTCCTTTTATAAAAAGAAGTGCTTTTACTCTAATGGAATGGCATTATCTTTAATAACAGCAATAACAAAATGGTAAAGAGAAAATACTCAAAGTCACTTTAGTCCTCATTTCTGAAGTTGGGCATGATTTCCAGCTTCCTTCTTCCACTACTCATTCTATATTTTTTCTCCCTAAGCCCAAAGCTCAGCTGTCTGGGGGTCTTTACTTGGTGGGGTGACCTGAACTTTCACTCCTAAAGATTGAGAGTCCTCAGTAGTTCTGCCTTTTATTGCTTGTCCTGGTGTTTCATTAACCTTTATTAATGGGCCCGGAAGACTGGAAGGCACCCCAGAGAATGCCCTGGGTTTCCGATCAGGCCGGCAGAGGGGCCTCTTTTCTGCTTGTTGATTCAGCGCTGTAAAGAACCTAAAATAGCCAAGTGACAGTCTCATGTTCCAATTCAGTGGAATCATCGTGTTCCCTGGCAGAGACAAAGATCGGCAAACTAGCCGAGCTCAGTGTTACTGGAATGGGAAGCACACATTCTGTGAGTTACTAAGTAATAGGAACCATTCCCACTTCTATCCCTTGATTCTCAGATCTGTATATTCTGTTCTAGGGGAGACAGTGATCTCTGATTCAAAACATATACTGTGTTCTGTAAGTCAGAAGTGCTTTCAGGATGTTGTCTCCCCACCTGATGCCCTCACTGAATCTTCAGTACATCATTCCAGCAGCTTCTGAGTGAAGGGATATGTGTTGAGATTAGTTAGTTCCAAGAGTCCAAGCCCTTGCTTCACTTCCTGCCATGAGGTGGTTTCCTTCATCAGAAGCAGTGCGGGATGGAGTACCTGGTGAATCGTAACGGAGGCAGCCGATGAAGTAGTCAGAGTCATGATAGGCAGAGAAAGCAAATTTGTGCACAGGATACACGTCTATGGGGATGAAGCCCCATCCCACATTACCTCCTAGGAATGGCAGAAGGTTGGGGCTCAGTGTCTGTGCTGGCAGACTAGACACTCAGCAGCAGCAGCAGCCGCCGTTTCAGCCCTGGTAAGGGGAAGTCCACATTACTGAGCTCACACAGCCTCCATCCCTGGGTCACAGCCCCATCATCCAAAGCACTGGGGTGGCTAGAAGGAGGCTGAATGACACCCACAGGAGCATGTGATTTTGTTCCTGTGACTACTGCTGCGGCCTCCTCTGCAGTCTCCCGGGACACAGTCTGTGGCATCACATACTCTACCCCCAAATTCTGTGTCACAATCTTGCAATCCTCTACCATTCAAGTCCCTGGTCACTCAGCTACACTGTAAGCAGTCACTCCTTAATTCACACAAATTCACACTTCTGGCCATTTCTCATTCCAGACAAAGTGAATCATCAGATGTATTTTCAGAATTCTGCTTTCTTAGAGGCTTTCCTTAAATGCTGTTCTTTGTTCTTTGGGGTCGCCCCTGACTGAAGATGGAAGGCTACAGACGTCCACTTTCATTCAGTTGGTACAAACATGTCACAGAACCATTTATACTGGGGGCTTGTACTTTTAGATTTTTCTCAGTTGACTTGTGGGAAACCCGGGGTTGATTGAGAGCCGGTGTGTAGTAATCTCTGGAACGTCTGAGCGTGGCCTTTTCTGTGGTGTTCTGTCCATCCAAGGGGCCTTTGGTGAAGGATGGAAGGGGGAACTATGGTACACACCTGTGGCAACAGTGCGGGGTTCTGTTTCCAGGAAACCGGGCCTGCCCTTTGGTTAAAGGGTTCTGGATCTGTAAACTGGCTTAACCCTAAAGACTAAGTGTGACTCTCCATTGTGGTGACTGAATAGCCACCAGACCTAGTGGGTTTTCCGTTATCTTGATCTCATAACATTTTAGCAGATTCCATACTAACATCATTTCTTGGGACGTGAGGATAAATTTGCCACAACCAGTGATTTGCTGCGGGCCAAAGCATTTTAACTAATTTGTCCCCGCCGCCTCAGATGGTGAACGCACCAGCCTCGTCTTTGGCGCTGAGTGCTGCTGTGTGCTCTCCTACTCCTGCACCTCATCGTCCCCAAGAGCATCAGGAAGCTCATCTCTGTGGTGACGTTCCCTGTGGTATTATGGACAGTCCCTGCTTACGAACGAGATAGGTTCTGTAGGTTTGTTCTTAAGCTGAATTTGTATATAAATTGGAACAGGGACGTTTACCTGTTACCTGTAATAGCCTCTCTTTGTAAGTGCAAGTTGCACATAAGTCAGATGTTTGTAAGTGAGAGACTGCCTGTCCCTGGTCTGCAAAGGAGAATAACCGCAGAGTCCTTCAGTGATGCCCTGCTCTCCTCGCTAATGTATTTTGCAATGTCCTAGTGTCTCTGGTCCTTTCCAGGAGAGGTAGTTGGGCTGGTTGGGTATGTAGTTCACACATGATGAATCAACCCCAACACTCTTCTCTCCTCAGGTTCCTTCCTCCCTGTCGTACCCAGAAAGTTCTGGCATCTCAGGCTTATTACATGCAGGCTACCGTTGAGTTCAATATTCAGTTAACCAAGTAAACTGTCAGAGGCACTTCCAACTTCACAAGCTAACAAAGTCTTTAACTTCCAGTAAATACATCTATATCTATGACATCAATCTGGTCGGCTGTGTATTTCTCATTCTCCTTTATATATCATCATTGATATCTACTCCCACACGTATTCCTGGGCTTTTGCCAATGTGTATTAACAAAAGTCTGGTAGGTTTTTAGGTCTATACATTACTTCCTTCTAGGCGATACTGCGTATACTGAAGCATGTGGAGCTTTGGGAATGATGAGTAGTTAGGATCGATCTTGAGAATGAGCAAAGTATCTACTCCACTTTTGTCTGATTCTATGCAGCAAAAGTTTTTCCAGCAAAAGAAGGCTAGGGTCTTGAGACGTGAGAGAGGAAGCAACTTCATAATCAAGGGAGCCTCACAGTTTCTTGGGAGTTTGAAGTCACGAGTTTCATCTTATATCCAACTGGGTGCTCCCCTTGCCAGGTTTCAGGCCCTTATTCCTTCCCATTCAGGACATTAGCTTCACACGAGAAATTGTGAGGTTGTACATTCAAATGGTGTTATAACTCAGGAACACATACAAGAAATTTTATTTTTGACTTCTGGAACATTAAATACTGGTCCTGCAGCTATAGGAAATAGATGTTTTAGATGTAGTATGTAAGCTCTTCAGTTCTTAGACTGCAACTTAGTTGGAGGTTAAAGTACTCAAGAACTTTGTCATTTTCTTTTGGTAAGTGCTTCATTGCACTCCAAGAATTCAGTCTAACCTACAGGTCTTCTGTTCCTCATTACTGCTGTGTGTTGAGGACAGGAGCCACATTGACACCTAGTCCTTGTTTCAGCTGATGCTTCATTGCAATTAATCATAGGTGATAATCAGTTCGGATGCTACTTAATGCCACCGGTTACTAGCATCCCATTTCCCATTGATGGGGAACTTAGCACTGTACTCTGGTCCAAGCTCATGACCAAACTGGTCCCAAATTCCTATTTTGAAGGTCTGTAACCTGGGACCAGTTTTTTTTAATCAGGAAAATTAATGTGGAGAACTATTAACTAATAAAAGGTGGTTAACTACTAAGAGGTGAAAGAGACTTAAGAATGTAGGAATAAAAAGTACAGAGAGAAACTACTGATTCTAGAGCTAAGAGAGGACAATGAGGAAGGAGTAGCCTAAGAAGGGGGCCTGTTCTCCGCCTGCGATTGAGACCTTACTGAGAGTTTGTTGCTGCAAACAATGGTAGAGGGATTTGTTGGAGTTCCATGGGTTGGAGCCAGTTCCTAAGAAGCTACCTGCTAGGGTACCAGTGAGGTTTGATTAGTGCTGCAGACTGGAGTTAGTTCATAGAAGCCATTCTCTGGGTTGCCCGTGGGTCAGAGTTTGTGAATATAAAGCCATCCACTTGTGTGCCAGTAGGCCAGAGCTGGCAGGTGGGATGCTGTCCGTTAGGGTGTGACTTAACAGTGCTGATTCATCAGATTCTAGCCGATAGGTGCTAAAGAAATTTGCTGGAGGATTAGTTCAACTGGATCTCTTGCGGGCAGCCGTACTATAGGAGCAAGAAAACGCACCAAGGTACAAGAAAGGAGAAGCCTCTTCCTCTGCTGTGACACTCCAGTGCCTGTATCAACAAAGTCTAAAATTGCATGACTGACAAAGGAGAGATGTTTACAGAGTCTAGCTCAAATACCACATAGGAGGGCAAGGTGCCCACCCAGAACTGGGAGGCAATTAATTCCTAACTTGCACATTTTATGAGGTACTAGGTCATTCTAAGAAGAAATGGGTATATTGCTTTTTCTCCCTAAATTGAAAATCTGCCTAGTCGTAAGTTTACATATATTGAGGAAGATGTTTATGTTTAATCCATCATTAAATATGTCACTTGTAGAATCTCTTACCTCCTGAAAGAAAGTACTTTCTCAGTGCAATAAGTTCTTGTCTATGTATTTCAGTCTTCAGGTCATTAATATAGTCATAAGTCCTGGGCTATAAATAACAAACTTTTTTACAGTGTTTTAGGTGGATGAGTGCTCTCATCCCAGCAAAAGAAAGACCTCAGATTAGCTTTCTGTTAACCTCATTTACTTACATTTTTCTGCTGAGAAGTCTCCCTATCGCAGTTTGAAAATAGAAAATAAAGTTAAATTTCAGATTTTTTTTGGAAAATGGAGCCTTATGTTAATGAATGTTAGTATTTGTTGTCAAACACTAAAAACGTCAGTACATGGGGGCGTGGAAGAAAGGATACATTTCATCCCAGGAAGCTTTCTCAGAGGCTATCTTTTCTTTATTCCCTTCAAATTTTTTTAATTGAAGTATTAGAAATGAGCAGAAAATTATACCTCCAGAGCAGTGTTTTCCAGCCTCTTTTATCTCAACAGCACACTTGAACCTATACGCTTCCGAGGCACACGGAAATTGTGCTGATCAAAAAAAAGAGTATACGTACTGAGCTTTGAACATCTTTCAAAAATAATTAATGATCTTTAAAAATTTTCACGGTGCCCCTAAGATCCATCCTCTCACAGCACACTGGTTGAGAATCACTGCACTAGAATAATTAAAAACAAATGCTTTGAAACAATATAATTCAATTTCTTTATAGAACTATAATATATTTAAACCAAAGAATGAGACATTGTCTCTAAATGTACATATACATATACTTTAAAAGCACTTTGCATGATGTTGTTGCCTGTGGCACTTCCATTGAATTTATATAAGTTATAGATAGTAGAACATTTGAAAGTCTCGTACAGTGGAGTTGGGATAGAGGAAAGAATAACTGGCTTAGGGCAAAAGAGAGATAATAGTGTAATATTCTAGTGGTGACGTGAAGTAAGTGGGTGATGTCGAAAGTAACAAAAGAATGCATCTTAACAAAGAGAATATTTGTTTCCTATTTTTATTATTAGTCCAGCAGGAGCGTCCAAATATTTTTCTTTTCTGCTGCACATTGGAAGAATAAGAGTTGTCTTGGGACATCCATTAAATACACTAATAAAAACTGATGAGCAAAAAAGAAAAAGAAAACAAAGATCCAGGCATTTCACAATATCCAACACCACAGATAAGCAAAACAGTCTTTACTTAAGCAAAATAATCTGCGTGTGGCCAGCAGGCCACGGGTTGGACACCGTGGTAGAGGGAAGAGGAAGGAGACCCACTGCAAGTGCAGGATGCTCTTATGGACTATTCTGGGCAGTAAAGTCCACTCAGGAAAGCAGGAAAAACATTCAGATCGGCAGCAGCCACACGTGTAACGCTGACAGCTAGCTTCTGCAAAAGGAGGAGGTTTCTGTTCTCTGGATTTTAGAAAGTGAAGGAGAGCCCTCAAGTGCTGTCCACGTCTGTGATGGCCATGTGGTTTTAGAGTGGACATTTGATTCACTCAGCAAACCACAGTCCTGCCTGGGTTGGTTTTGTGGTTTTCTCCAAACCTACAATAGGAAGTAGGGAGTAGCATTATGACCACTCTGTAAACATCAGGGTTTTGATCACCAAATGAATAAAACTAGGAATAAGAAAGCATATTTCCATTGAAGAGGACCACCCAGTAGTCATCTCCTTCTAATTACCTCTGTGAGGCTAGGAACGAAACACGGATGGACAGACACTAATCGCATAATCTCTGGAGATTATTCGGTTTTTGTTCTCCGCTCATCTCCTACTTCATTTAGGAATTGCTAATTTAATAATTTAATTAAGGACTTACTACTCTTTCCTCTAAGGCTTTCTCTGCTATTCATAATGAAGGAAAGATAGGAGAAAAATACTTGCATAAATAATTCTTCAGAAACAAAAATTTTGCTTTTCTGAGGATTCTGTGGAAAGATGCTCTTTAATAGTATTAGCAGCATCTTTCAAATGTAGAATCCCAGCTAAAACAGAGTCTCACTTTATCGCCCTGGGTAGAGTGCTGGGGCCTCACAGCTCATAGCAACCTCAAACTCTTGGGTTCTAGTGATTCTCTTGCCTCAGCCTCCCAAGTAACTGGGACTATAGGCACCCGTCACAATGCCTGACTATTTTTAGAGACGAGGTCTCGCTCTGGCTCAGGCTGGTCTTGAACTTGCGCGCTCAGACAGTACCTCAGCCTCCACGTGGTAGGATTACAGGTGTGAGCCACTGTGCCCAGCAAAAGGAATGTTTTTATTTGGGGGAACTTCTGGCAGGGAAAAAAGATAATGGGAAGTGACACATGAGAAAAAACTAAAACATGACACTACATTTCCAGCAAACAACCTTTCTTCTTTACTGGAGAAGCTTTCAAAAACATTGCTTGCTTAATTCCTAAATGAAATGAGTATGGGGATGGGGAAGAAAGTAATAACTCCAGAAATGTGTATAATATTTGGGGATACGTTAGTAAAATTTATCCTAAATTAGACCACAAAAGTAAGTGAAAGTCAGAGACCCTATAATTTATACAGGTCAGCCAGGCTTTCTCAGTCCTTTGTTGAATGAACTCTTCCCACATGGCAGGCGTTGGGCTGAGCACCCTGTGCGCACAGTTAACACTCAGCTAGGCGAGGTGTTGTTGCCGGAACACAGGAGAGGAGACGAGGGATGTGAATTATATGCCCAAAGTTACATGTTAGTTTAGTTAAGTAGTAGATCTAGGACTTGAATGCACACACCTTCCTAACTCAGGCACACCTGCATTCTTTCAGCTGAAACTGTTAACTGAAGCATACCTAGCTTTTTTTTATATTACATACCAGTTGACATTTTCCCACCCCTATTTATTCATTTCTTTGTGACTCTAACAAGATAAATACAACAATTCCATGTTGTATTTAAAAGATTATAAAAATTATTGAAATAATAAGAGTTATTTTGCCCTCTACTCCTGCCTTCTCTGGTATTTCTTATACAGTTTTCCCATCACAGTTTCCAAGAAACGGTGTTGATTTGAGCTTGTGCGTCTGCAAAAGGTTCTGTGACAGAACAGTGTGTGGAAAACCTTGTGGTTAAGTTGACTTCAGTTAAAAGTTTCCGTGCTGTTCTTTCTCATGGAGCTACTGGGAGACATTGCTTAAGATCTAGGATGTCATTGAGCCAGTTCTGTACTAAAAGGGCAAAATAATAGATCACTTCCTGCTCAAATCATGTTCTCTTTAAATTACATTAAAAATAAGCCCCTGCTTTATCTGTGGTTATTTTAAAATGACAGATTTTCAACATATATATATATATAATATGCTTCAAGAAACTAAAAACATGGTTCAAGTCAGTTTTAGAAATCTTAAACATTGAAATTGAAATTATAGTAATATGTAATACTAGATAAATAATTGGTAGCATTTTAGGAGTGTTTACAGTGCTAGCTCGTATGAATACGGATTATTTCATTTCGTTCTCACCACAGTCGTGTCAGGAAGGCAGTAGCTTATCTCATCCAAACCAATAATGTGTACCCCGCTAAGGAAGAAGAAATGCCGCAGATGGAAACTGTAAGATGCCACCAGTTGAAAGACAACCCCAGCAGAACCTGCAGAGACACTGGAAGAAACTTCATCTCAGAATCTGTGAATGCAACATCCTTAGCGCTGTTTTATATCCGAAGAAACTGAGACACAGTGGATTCAATAATTTGCCAAAGATCCGAGCCCAGTTCTCCCTGACCATCGGTCTTGTGTTCATAACCGTTGCATTTGGGCTTTCATAAATGCTTTCATTAAGGGAACGTAGGGTCATTTAGAAGTGAAACTTTCCTGGGTATTTTATCTGTATTCGACTTATTAAAATCAAGTTGGAATTACCCGTTCTAAAATTAGACATAGTCAGAAATTATAATAGAAACCCAGCTAACTAAAGTGGAGTCAAGAATTTAGGACCAAACATACTATTATAAAAATAGAAAAAAGACATGAAGAGACATTTCACAAAAGGATAAGACTATCACTATTGATAACGATCAAAGTGAATGAGGTTATTTACTATTGGTGAAGGTTGGGAAAATGGATATTCTCTTAAATAGTTGGTAGAAAATTTACATTCAAGTACAGCAGCGCATTAAGTCAAAAAGTAAGCAGTCAAAGCATGCTTGCTTTTTGACATAGGTATGTCACTGCTAAGAATACATATATATCCTAAGGTCACAGGCAAACAAGTGCATCTGATGAATGCAGAGATAATTCACTTAATCACAGAAATTATGCATGGACTTTTTTTTTTTTTTGCTCATCCGCTTTTGTTAGTATTTGGGTATTTAATATGTGGCCCAAAACAAATCTTCTTCCAATGTGGCACAGAGAAATCAAAAGGTTGGACACCCCTGCCTGCTTTGCTTTAGGAACTGCTCTGGGATGGTATTCGCTTAATTTTTGTTGTTCTCAAAAACAAACAACATACAGACAGGGTTATGAGAATTTGTTAGTATTTTTATGCTGTCACGGAGACAGGAATACTCATGTTTTTATCCTAGACTCTAGAATGAGTCACTTTGCTTCTCCGGCTCTCTCAATGGTAAAATGAGAGGGTTAATAAATAGAAATACTACGATCTTTCCACTTTTAAAATTTAAATGCCCCCTCACTAAAGTGCGGAATTAAATATGATGTGAGAATGGGTTGGATCCTGTCCAAAGTGTGCTAGTTAACTGAGGGTACCAAAACATTGGGCTATGGTCAGGCCCTGACAAGGGCTAAGCACCCAGCTGGACAGCAGTCCAGTCTGCCCAGGGCAGAGCTGGCAATGCGATTCCCAGAAGGCCAGCAGATAAAATGAGACCAACAGTGAGAGAAAGGGCAAGTCTGGCCGATGCTTCTCACTTCTCCAGTTATCACCACATTAGTGTAAAACCCAAACTTTAACTGCAGCGGGATTTAGTGTGACAAGGTTTTAGAATCTATCAGGATTCTACTAAAACATGGCTATGACTTAAATAAGATGCTTCTGAGAACAGGTTTTGATTTGTCTACCAGCTCCTTGGAAGACCATGTGCATGTGATCTATTAGTGAGCTCTGTTAGAGAATTACCTCTGGAGTTAGTAGCATTTGGGCAGAGTTTTTGTCTGCCTGGATAAAAACCCTTGGCTGTGTCTTCTAACTTGGTGAAAATAGCTGAAATAGCAGCAGCCCAAAGATCTGAAATCATTCCTGTGCCTACTCTCATTTTGTTTTTCCACTCTGGCTTTTACCCGCTAGAAGGGATAATGCGTTGTCTCCAGGGAATCAGAGACTGTCGTGTATGCCTTAGAGTATATAAAGGCGATTAAGTAATATACACACATATAAAGTTACAC
Organism: Galagoides demidoff; assembly: GCA_963574575.1. NCBI lineage: Eukaryota > Metazoa > Chordata > Mammalia > Primates > Galagidae > Galagoides > Galagoides demidoff. The sequence goes on from CAUYQV010160493.1 coordinate 17,137, forward strand.
GTATGGTAATTGACATTAGGTGCTCCATTAAACAATGAAATGCCACAGTGTACCAGTTCTTCAGGGCATGTTGCCATGGATACCCAGTGTGATGGAGATGGGGAAAGAGTTGCTTAGGAATTCAGTGATTTCATTTTGCAGTAGAGTGAAAGATAAACTGTCCAGAGATAGGAACCATGAAACCATCATTTATCTAAGTATTTTGTTTTCAAAATTGTCAATTAAAAGGAAACTCTGCAAATGAATTATCAGTTAATGGCAGTTATTTCATATTGTCTGTGTTTTGTAAGCCAAAGGGCTGGGCGAGGTTCTTTATCTCAGCTAGGAAAATGTGTGGCATATTGAATATTCTTAGCAGAAAAATATTTTTTTTTCCTTTTTTAACACAGAATCTCTGTTGCCCACGCTAGAGTGCTATGGTATCATAGCTCACAGCAACCTCAAACTTCTGGGTTCAAGGGATCCTCTTAGCCTTCCAAGTAGCTGGACTACAGGTGCCCACCAAGATGCCCAGCTAGTATTTCTATTTTTAGTTAAGGTGGGATTGCTCTTTTGCTCAGGCTGGTCTCGAATTCCTGAGCTCAAGGGATCCTCTCACCTCAGCCTCCCAGAGTACTAGGATTACAGGGATAAGCCACCATGCCCAACAAGAGAAAATTTTAATCAAAGCTAAATAAAATTTAGAAAATCAAGTGTAGAGGTACAGAAGGGTGGGAGTGGGATAGGAGGCAGCAAGTTCTCTGAGGGTCTGCCCAGTGCGCTGTGGACTGAGCGGCCTTTGGGAAAGGACAGCTTTAAGAACAAAGGAGGTGGGCTGGAAGCCGAGGGAAGGACAGTTGCTTCCGGTTTATTGTGATTTCATGTCCTCCCCTGCAGGGTCTCACTGTTGCCCTGAGTAGAGTGCCATGGCATCATCATAGCTCATAGCAACTTCAGTCTCTTGGGCTCAAGAGATCCTCCTACCTCAGCCTCCTGAGTAGCTGGGACTACAGGTGCCTGCCAAGAAATCCAGCTACTTTTTCCATTTTTTACAGAGACGGGGTCTTTATCTTGCTCAGGCTGGTCTTGAATTTCTCAACTCAAGCAATCCACCCACCTTGACCTCCCAGAGTGCTAGGATTACAGGTGTGAGCTGCCACACCTGGCTGTCCTCATCTGTCTCTGAGGTTAGTTTGCAATCAGGAGTAGGTGTCTAATTCTTTGATTTCCTGGATGGATCCCTTAATCTCACCCTGGACCCTCTCTAGTGGAATTCTGTAATTATCTCTAAGCCAATAGATTCAAAACACGGTCCCTGGAATGGAAGATCAGGGCTTCTGAGGAAATGGCTTTTCAGCGCAACCATGTAAGTTTTGTTAATATTTTTATATATTAGTGCTCCTTTATCTCTGTCTCTGCCTCTCTTTTTTTTTTTTTTGAGATGGTAGAGTGCCATGGCATCACAGCTCATAGCAACCTCTAACTCCTGGGCTCAAGCGAGTCTCTTGCCTCCGCGTGCCAAGTAACTGGGACCACAGGCGCCCTCCACAATGCCCGGCCATTTTTTTTTTTTTTTGGTTGCAGCCATCATTGTTGTTTGGCGGGCCCAGGCTGGGGATTCGAACCTGCAACCTTAGGTGTACGTGGCTGGCGCCTGTCTCTGCCTCTCTTAATTCAAGTCATTGTTATCTCTCCCAGCATCTGGTGGTTAGTCCTTTCTGATCATGTGATTCTGCTCTGGAACCTTTGGTGGTTCTCCATTACTTATACAATCAATTCGAATCCTTAATATGGCATTTAGCACCTTTTATAAAATCCCTCCTCAACAAAGCTTTTCAGCAGCTCCTCCTGCTCCTTACCCCCCCTCCGCAGGCGGTGTGTCAGCTGCAAGCAGAGACACACACTTCTGACTTCCAGCTGCTATCCCCTCCCTGTCAGTCTGAAGCCTGTTACTAAAATATCCCTCCTTTAAAGCTTTCCCACCCCCACCCCTTTTCGCCCTCCAGGAGAGTTATATTTTCCTCTGTGTTTTCATCCATCTCTGTTTCCACCTCCCAAGCACTTGTTTTAAATTGCCTTTTGTAAGCGTCTTCCATTCCTACCTAGATGTGTTTGTAGCATGAAGACAAGTTCAGCATAATGCAGCGGCTAGAGCTGCAGGCTCAGAAGCGGTTGTTCAGGTTAGAATCCTCTTCAGCTGTACCGCTTAACTAGCTTCCTGACCCACGGCCAGTTACTTAACCACTAGATCTTACTTTCTTCACCTGTAAAATGGAGGTATCTTATAAAGTTTCTTAAAGGAATTAAAAGAGAATGCACAATGGCTGGCACGTAGTAAATATCAAATAAATGTTAGGATTACATACTGTATATTTCTTTTTCTCTCTTCCACTTTCAACTTTCCAATAGTACTTTACATACAGTATACACTCAAAAATACTGATTTTAAAATGTGGCTCATTTCGGGTAGTGCCTGTGGCTCAAAGGAGTAAGGCACCAGCCCCATATACCAGAGGTGGTGGGTTCAAACCTGGCCCCGGCCAAAAATTGCAAAAAAAAAAAAAAAAAGTGGCTCATTTTTATACACATTCCTGAATAAGTCTCTTTTCTCTATTACATTGGTTATGGACATATATAAATTTTAAGGAGTAATCTTTTTAAATGCTTTGCATAAATTTGTTTCTATTTTTAAATGAGAATATGGTGAAAAATATGTATTTTTTATTTCAAAGTTTTAGAAGATAGTTTAGCAGAAACTTTTGGGTAAGAGTACTTTACCCATAAAAGTTTATATCAGTATTTTTATCTATGGTAATAAAAAGTACATAAGATCTGAAAACAGATTGGGTACCAGGTAGAGAGATGATGCACAATTTGGAAACTACTTCAAAATTTATGCTGGAGAAGAAGAGGGCTGAAGAAGCCCTCTCCCAGGAATTAACGGAAAGGATGCGAGGAAATGAGAGAAGAGGCCAAAGGCTGGTGTAGAGAGTGAGAGTCATCCAGGGACTGTTGCATCCATAGGACGTTAGGTGATCATAAAGGTGATCATAAAATTGAGAGACAGTAGAGAGCATGCTTCTACAGAAGTGTAAAGTGGAAAAGGACCTCACAAGACCAGTTTTTCTAATTTTGGCTACACATCAGAGTTATCTGGTGGGCTCATTACACACAGATTAGCCCAATACAAGGACTGTGATTCAGTAGTTCCAGCGTAGAGCCTTGATGTATGTGTATTTCAAGTTTTTTCTCTTAAATATTCGTAGGTGGTGTAACAGGTCATTGAGCTAGCATGGGAGAACCCCCGATCTACCCTAACGAGATTCTCAGTATGGGATTATTTTCTCTATCATTTGGTTATTTGCATACTTTAAATACCACTAGTGGTAAGAATCTTGTATTAATTTAAGACACCTTTTCTTCTTTTGCATTGCTCTTTTTAAAAGGCCTTCGCTGGGTTTGGTTAGATGTTGCTCCACTTCATCTCTGCCCGTTGGTTCTAGTACTGTTCTCTTATGCTTCATAAATTGGGTCTGATATTTCCTCTGCCTGGCAGCCTTCAGATATTCGGAGGAAGCTGTTATGCCCTTTCTTTACCTTCTTTTACTTAGGCTGCAGATCCTTTCCTATCCTTACTGTGCTATGGTTTCAACTTAATTCTGAAGCCATTTATTAAATAGTTAATAAATGCCAGAACCCTGCTAGAAGTTGAGAGACCAGACCCCACAGAGATCTTACAGTCAGACTGAGTGAAATAAACTGGAAATATCTTCATAACAGATGCAGTAGTTTAAAGTATAAGTTGTGAAGTCAGACAGACCTGGGTTGAAATCCCTAGGTCAGCCACCTGACTAGCTTAGTCCCGAGGCAGGCTCTTTGACAGCTTTGTTCCTTGGTCTCTTTATTTCTGAAGTAAGAATTACTTACAGGACCTACCTCAGTGCAATGCTTGGCATGTAGTAAGTGCTCAATACATTTTGGCTAAAACACATGCTAAGGGTTGTATAGTTGTAATGGAAACAAAGTTGATTTGAAAGGCAAAGTTCATCTGGTCCTGAAATAAAAATATTGAAATAAAGTTGCCATGTACAAGTGAGCTGGATTTGTCAATATTTTTACAAGTACATAAAGAGTGCTTAATCCTTATGGAATTAGATAATTTTACTCAGTGTCCTGTTCAACACTTGTGTTCCTAACTTAGGGAGCATCTGATTCCCCGTGTCATTGCTGTGATAGCAGGAAAAGTAGCTGATATGTTAAAAGGCGCAGTAAGAACAAGAACCTGAAAAGATTTCAACAGATGAGAGCAAAATGAAAAATCATCCTGTAAACTCTGGAAAGCTAAGTATAGAACGAGGATGAGGGTTTGCCAGAAGGTTGTTTTGTATTTTTGGCTTATTATGATGTATTTAATGAGATTTTCTAACTGTGATAGGAGAAATTTAGAATCCTAAACCAAGGAGATCATGCCCTGTTCTTTTTCTGTTTAAAATTCTACTACTTTGTCCTTTTTTTTTTTTTAATCATAGTTGTGTACAACAATGTAATCATGGGGTACAGTGTGGTATTTTGATATGTAATTTGAGATATTTTCATCAAACTGGGTAACATAGCCTTCATGTTGTTTTCTTAGTTGTTATGTCAAGACATCTATATTCGGCTCGGTGCCTGTGGCTCAAGTGGCTAAGGCGCCAGCCACATACACCTGAGCTGGCGGGTTCGAATCCAGCCTGGGCCTGCCAAACAACAATGATGGCTGCAACCAAAAAACGGCCAGGCGTTGTGGTGGGCACCTGTGGTCCCAGCTACTTGGGAGGCAGAGGCAGGAGACTTTCTTGAGCCCAGGAGTTGGAGGTTGCTGCGAGCTGTGATGCCATGGCACACTATCCAGGGGGACAGCTTGAGGCTCTGTCTCCAAAAAAAAAAAAAAAAAAAAGACATCTGTATTCTACTTTTAGAAAGATTCACTTGTATCCTTGTAAGATAGACCATAGAGGTTACTTTGTTCTTATTAACTGGAATGTTTGGAAAATCAGCTAACCTCTGTGAGACTTGGTTTCTTCACCCATACAATGGGGATAATTCCTGCCCCGTTGTATTCTTTTGAATTGGAAATGTCATATAGTGAGTGCAAGTGGGATTATTATCACTCTAGACAATTTTGTCACATTTATCCATACGGTTCTAAAACCTTTTCTTTAATGTAACTAGTGGCAAATGGTTTTCATTAACCGTCTATAATTTTAATGAACTGACATTTACATTAAAATCTTAGAGATTATAGCATAGAGATTATTGTTAGACTTGCTTTAAACACTCACTAGAAATCTGGGCATCAAAGTATTTGGTAAATGGTGTATTATTTTTTTTTACCTCTTTTAGTTGATATATTCACTGACAAACCTAACTGGGTACTAACCTGACCAGAACATTTTAAAATAAGTTGTACTGAAAGCCTTAACATCAGCGCTAAAATTAGCTGTAACAAAAGCAGCATGAGCCGCCTCGTCGAATAGGCCTATGTTCCACTTATAGGGAAAAAGGATACCCCAGGAATATATAAAGACAAAGAGGTAGTTTCTTTTACCATATTTGCTGATGGCATGATGGTGTGTGATTGTGGGGTTTGGGGGTGGGGCCTTTTTTCCTGTTTGTTCCTGTTCTCTCTCTCTCTGGCTTATGCACTGTTACAATGACCAAAAATGCGTGGTATGAGGATCAAGATCCTGCAGATTACATTTCTAATTATGGCTTAAATACCACACATGAGAATTAGAATCCTTTTACACGCAATATGACAGTTTTCCTGAGCTTTAAATTGGCATTTGGGATTGTGTTCTGTGTAGCACCTGAAGAGCCTCCATAGAGAAAGAAAGAGGCAGAGGGTGAGAAGGGAAGATTCTAAACGACAGTCTTTTGAATAGTGCAAGTTCAATCCCTAAAACAAAAAGCAAGATCCTTTTTCCCCCTAAATAATGTGCTCTCCGGCTTCACCTCTCATCCTGAGAAACATGAAAGAGAAAGTAAAAGAGGTGACCCAAATCACAGAGTGCCTTTGATAGCAGAAATTCAGCTGTTTTGAACACTTACAATCAAAGGAAGTGGTTTCCCTAATTACATGAACTATGTGAAATCTCTCAGAATAGCTCTTCCACCCCAGGATTCCTTGCACTTTAGAAGTTTGCATAAAAGCTCACGTGGAGAATCAGATGCAAAGTGTTTGATTCAGATTTTATTAGGCAGAAGAGTGCCCACATCCGTCCTGCAGTTTGCCAGCTGCTTAGGTTAGGACCACTCTACCTGGTTTTGATGTGGATATCTTTCAGACCTGCAACATTAATATCTTTGTTCTATCCTTTTCTTACAAGAAGCACCACTTTTCAAGGGCAGTAGCTGTGAAAATATCTAGAAGATTGGTCTTTCCAATTTCTCTTCCAGCCTATAAAGGATTCATGGCTGTTTGTGAACTTAGCATGGGAGAACATGCTTTCCTGTGTTTGTTGCTAGGGACTGTTAAAGTGTTCAGTTGTGTCAAGGTCTTTATTTATTCTTTTTACATTTTAAATATCATAATGATTTACTATAACATTTATATGCAGAATCACCCATTTACTGATATGATCTAAACTAGGATTCTGCTGAAACACTTGGTCTAAAGAATAATGGGGGTATGGCTGTATTAAATCTTTTGTACTTTGGTAGTCACCTTGTTGTGAAGGGATACTGTGTACTGTGTGGTGTACGTGTGTAGAAAAGAGAATTGTAAACACCCTAAGCTGTCTGTTTGGAAAGGCAGGCATAGGTTTGAAAGCAGAAGACAGAAGCGTCTATTTTAATTAAAATGTCAGCTTGAGAAGATCTGTCTCTGGATGAGCAATTTTATGAGGAAGGGAAATTGTCTAGTAGGTGATCATATATAAGAGTAAAAACAAGGTGTGTCTTATCTTTCTTTCTATCAATAGATATATTGCTGTTACTTTATTTTATAAAGTATTCTGTTGGAAATCTGTGTGTCCTAACAGAGAAATGGGGATCCAGGAACAGAAATGGAAGGAAATTTTATTTGTGTAGTTTTTAGAGTATTGGCTTGAATTGTAATGCGCAAAACATTTTTTAATAGTTGGACTATTAGCTCATTGGGCAGCAAAATTTAGGTAAAAGAAAATAAAAGTGCTCTTCAACCAGCCAAACTACAAAAATAAATTTGAGTAATCCTAGCAATTTTTTTAATTTTAACAATTTTCATTTATTCCAGCTAAGTAGCTTATTTGAAAACACGTATAGAGAGATAAGTATCTGTAATTTTAAATGGAATATTTAACCTGTGAAAATGTCCATGATTGTGAAATAAGTGATTTTTCTTTTTTGTGTGTTTTGAACTCCTAATTATGAATAGGTCCAAATCTGTCTATTTCGTACATAGTCACAGCAGTGTAATATGGGAAAGATTTGAAAGATGAAGAAGTAGCAATACTGTGGTGTATGGTTTCGCTTAGCAGATAGGTTTGCACATAATTGTGAAAAGGTCTATTATATTAGAAATCTAATATAATGCTCAGATTGTAATTTTAATAGCCGTTTTAGCTTGACAGCTTCAAGCCCTCATTTTAAAAATCACTAATTTGAAGTTCGGAAAAATTACACTGGGTAGCAACAGATTCCACTCAAGGGCCCAGGTCTCTGGTTGGCCAGGTTGGAACGCTTACATAGTCAGGTTCCTACAGTATCTGTTATTTTTTAAAAGACATTCAGCTGCTTACCGGATGCTTATTACAAGACAGAAGGGTAAGTATTCCTGAACGGTAGACGTTTGATACCACCTTAGCGTTAGTGGGAAAGGGGCACTTTGTTTTCCTTCTTCTTCTAGTACATCTACCAGCCAGTGACAGTGCCGCATAATTACATACAGTACGGCTTCTTATTCTACATCAAGATTATATCTGAATTATTTCAGACACTGAGAATTATATATCTGTTGTTAAAATTCCTCTGGTTCTTTGGAAGGTGGTTTCCGTAATTCTTACCATTCAGAAGTTCTGCTTAATGGCTGGGTTACTCAGCTTCTGTTAAGGTTTTAATATATTACCGCTTGGATTATCCTCAAATGATGATACGTAACGCTGCTCAGACAGGGCTTTACCGTTTATAAAGCACTGTTACTTACTATTTCCTTTACAAATATGAAACAGGCTCAGTGTGATTCCCAAAATCATGCTAGGGAAGACAACTAAATTTAGGTTTTCTGGCTCTGGACCCAGTGTTCTTTACCCTTTATGGAATCTCAGCTTTGAAAAAGATCATAAAAGGCCATATTTCTGATGCCTTAAAGTCCTCTTGCTATAAAAGGGCATTTACCTTCTGTTTGAATTCTGATTACTGATGGTAGAGAACTTACTAACCTCTGGGACAGTCCCTTATGACTGTTAGGAAGTTCTTCTCTGAGTTATTCTGATACTATACCACATCATGCTGTTTCTTAACTCTTGTTTGGGCCAAGGACAAGAAGGTCACATTGTAATACACAGATAAGTTTTTTCTTGCTTTTCTGGAATCTCTTCCAGGAGTTAAAAATGACCAATACCTACTTAAGTAAAGGAACCCCTTTTGGATATAGAATACTGATAACAGGGAAGTAGATTCCTAAATGTGATGGTTGTATTTTATTTTATAAACCCAGATTTGTACTTCTTTTGTAAGTTTTTGCCTTTATCTACTAAGTTATTCACTCTGACCCCATTAAACCTGCAACCCCATATTTCCAAGTTATATTTATTTTCCATATTTTTTATGTTAAAATGGTGATACAGATTCATTGTTTAAAACAAACATTACAGCAGTGTAGAAAATAGAAAAGCAAAGTTTTCCGATAATCCTTAACTCTAAAACTTACCAGTTTATAACTTTTCAAACCTATTTTTTCTCTGTATTTATAACTATATTAACTCCTGTCCTTCCATAAACACAGATCACATGAAAAGGGTTGCATGAAGGAACCTTGTAATGGAACTTTTCTTAACTGTGGTAGCGATCATCTGAGTGTACATGAAGATGAAATTGTGCCGATTAAAACACATACACACACATGAGCATGCAAGTGTGTGTAAACTGGGGAAATCTGAATAAAGTTGGTAGATTACATAAATATCAATTTCATTGGTGGAAACTTGACTGGAAGGTATATGGGATCGCTCCATGTGATTTCTTGTAACCGCATGTGAATCCTTAACTATCTCAAAAACTGGCTCTGCGCCTGTGGCTCAAGTGGCTAAGGCACCAGCCACATACACCTAAGGCAGCGGGTTTGAATCCAGCCCAGGCCCGCCAAACAACAATGATGGCTGCAACCAAAAAATAGCCAGGCATTGTGGTGGGTACCTGTGGTCCCAGCTACTTGGGAGGTGGAGGCAGGAGACTCACTTGAGCCCAAGGAGTTGGAGGTTGCTGTGAGCTATGATGCCATGGTACTCTACCCAAGGGAATAGCTTGAGGCTCTGTCTTAAAAAAAAAAAAAAAAAAAAAAAACTTAAAAAAATTAGATAATATTTTACAATACTGCCTTGCAACTTGGGTTTTTAACTTAATGTATGGAGGCACTTTTAAAATAAATGTGACTACAGAAAAAGCTTCTTGATTCCTTTTGATAACTTTTATATTTTGTTTTGTTTTTTAAATTATTATTTTTTATTAAATCATAACTTTGTACATTGATGAATTTATGGGGTTCAGGGTACTGCTTTGATATACAATGTGAAATGCTTACATTGAACTAAGTAACACATCCATCACAATTATACTTATTTCTTAATAGTTTTGAAATGTACCATTATATCATGCACGTTAAGTGAAGTCCCTGCAAATACCTACT
>CAUYQV010160495.1:0-16083 GCA_963574575.1 Galagoides demidoff
GCTGCAACCAAAAAATGGCCGGGCGTTGTGGTGGGCGCCTGTGGTCCCAGCTACTTGGGAGGCAGAGGCAGGAGACTGGCTTGAGCCCAGGAGTTGGAGGTTGCTATGAGCTGTGATGCCATGGCACTCTACCCAGGGGGATAGCTTGAGGCTCCATCTCAAAAAAAAAAAATTATAATCAAAGTTTGCTTCAGTTGTTTTTGATCTTCCACAAGGGAATTGAAGGTGATTTGTAGGAATACCAATTAAAAAGTGATAAGCAATGGATTCAGAACAAATGGAAAAGATGGGTAACAAAATAGTACAGCTAAAAAAGCTTTAAACACTAAGTACCCACAAAGTAGCTAGGTCGACCTGGAAATACTGATTCTTACCCCAGACTTCCCTAACTGTTTCATGGCATGGCACATATAGAAAATGATAATATTTGCGTGGCATATAGGGGTAAACTAATGAGCTGCTCTCCACCTACGGGTGCTGGCCCCAGGCTTCACCCTCACACATGAAGAATGGAAAGAACCAGAATCTCAGGTCCAAAGGTGACCTACTCCCAGGGTGCCATGGCTGTCACATGCCGTATGGGAAGCTCTTCCAGTTGACCCCTTAGAGGGGCCTGCTTGGATGCAAATTGAGTGTTTCAATTGTCTTGAAATGACCCAAACTGTCATTTCTGTCTCCTGCAAAGAACCAGTGGAAAACACTCAGTCTTTGGAATTAGAAATATTGTGGTTGTTTTTATTTCTGTCACTTCCTAGTTATGTGATTGAGCAAGTTAATTAATCTGTCCAAGCCTCAGTTTTCTTGTCTATTAATAAGCCTAAAACTATCTGCCTTATAGGATTGCAGATAGTTAACTAGAGATAAATACTTCTCAGCCCCTAACATATGCCAGACACACAGTCGGCACCCCAAATGCTCAGTATTAATAGTAGCAAAAGTACCAAACTAGGTACTTTTCCACATGCCAGATCAATAGGAACTTTCAAAATACTCCTGTTACTTTCATTGATTCATTCATACAACGAGTATTTATTGAGTGCTTGTTTTGTGCTGAGTACTATTAGGTGTGGGAGATATACCTAGATATACCTATACCTAGATAAGCCAAGTGTAGGAGAGAGCTTCTAATCAAGATATTTGTGTTCTCACCCAGGCTGCGTGACAGTATCTATGTGACTTCCGGTATGAATCACTTCTATTTCCTGGGCCACATTGTACAAGTCAGCTCTTACAAGTTAAGCTGTAAAACCAAATAGGCCTAATATCTCAGGGACTTAGAAAAACATTTATTTCTTGTTCCTACTATGTAGGATGGTGATTGACTATAATTCTGCTTCACTTCAAAATCTCTACTGAAGGCCAGGTGCAGTGGCTCATGCCTGTAATCCTAGCACTCTGAGATGCCGAGGCAGGTGGATTGCTTGAGCTTAGGAGTTCAAGACCAGCCTGAGCAAGAGTGAGACCTCATCTCTACTAAAAATAGAAAAACTTGCAGGGTGTGGTGGTGGGTGCCTATAGTCCCAGCTACTCGGGAGGCTGAGACAGAAGGATCACTTGAACCCAGAGTTTGAGGTTGCTGTGAGCTAGGCTGACTCTGTATCACTCTAGCCTGGGCAATAGAGTGAGACTGTATCAAAAAACAAAAAAACAAAAACAAAACAAAAATTAAGAAGTAATAAATTATAATGCAATTTTAATCATCAATTTAGAAAAGTATCACTTGTCAAAGAAAAACCAACCTTTAATAAGGTATAACATTATTTTTAACAACCCTCTATAACAATGTGCTTACAGATAGAAGTTTCCATTTATCATGAATCTGAGAAAAGGGCTGGGGCAAGATAACACCCTCCTCAAACAAGGTAGCCACCAGCCTTATCAAATTTCTGTATTGTGGGCCTCACATCAGCCTCCAAATATAACTTCTAATTGTCTAAGCTCCTGAGGGCTGATCGATAACCAGTCTCATGTACCTTGCACTGAACTAGAAGAAAAAAAGATTTCCACTTTGCTGTTACAAATGGCTATTAATATGGAGGGCTTGTACCTGGAGGTTCAGTAACTTGCCTAATACCAAATAATGGGGCTTATTTTAAGCCAAAGCTGCTGTGATGTCAAAGTCTTGACCTACCCCATCTCACTGAAGACAAAACCTTGAAAATTCTTTGATTACCTCTATCTGCCAGGAAGATGGAGGGCTAAAGAGCTCTTTCTCTTCTTTAGATTTCAGTTATCACTATTTGCCTCCTTGGAAGAGGAGAATCACTATACTCTGAACTGTCTATATGTCTGCTGTACGGACATGGTGGCTTGTTTTGCATGCTTAGGATAAAATTTGATTAAACAGGTAAAATATAACCATTTCATACCTACGTATATATAAATATGTATACACACACGCAAACAACAAAAGCCAGCATCCCCCTTTAGGAGAACAGCATTCCTTAAGTTTCACTTAAAGCTTCTCTGACATTAGCTTTATTCTGACTTCTCGGGGGTTGGCTACACACTAGGGGGTAGAAATAAGAGCCCCAGACCTCAGTCCTGAACCCTGAAGTGTGCTGAGGCTTCCATGGTCTCCTTGAGGTGGGAATGAACTGAGAACTCTACAGAAGAAAATAGCTTTTCCTTCTGGCTAATGCTGAGAAGAGTCACCCTCTCACATCAAAGGTACCCATGTTCTTCTGCCTACAGTGGGGCTGTAGCCATGTGTCTGCTAAACGTCACTAGCTCAGCAGCCCAGCCTGCCACATCTGGAAAAGTTAAGTGAGCTGCAGAGTTGACACGTGTTGTGGGATATTTTCAGCAAAGCACAGCACAACAAGCTAACGCAGCCCCTCTCCCTATTTGCATCAAACCTAGTAAGTTATTTGGAAGTTAAAGCTTCAAGGTCTAGGTAAGTTATCGAGGAGGATCTGTATGTACTACAGCCAACAGCAGTTCTTTGAAAAGTAAGATGCGACTGGCCAGAAGGGTTAATGAGATCCATAAGAAGGGTTCCCAGGAAGGGGTCCATGAGGTGTGTATCTTAATTCCCACAAGCCCCTCGAGGCATTATGTATTTGTTTGTTTCTGTATCATTGACAGTCTTGAGTGTGATGCCACACAGAAGACGCTGCACTACAAATGCCTCTTGCTCTAATTCGGCATCTGATGTGACAGCCTGGTACAAGGACAGCAGAGGTAGATAGGTAATCACGTGGTAGCACTACTCCTTCTGACTTTAAAAAAAAATGTTTTCTCCATGAAGTCTTCAAATTCACAGCACACCCGTCCTGAAAAGGCCCATAGGGAATTTGAGAAAAGAAAAGGAGGTATGAGGCCAGGCATGGTGGCTCACACCTGTAATCCTAGTACTCTGGGAGGCTGAGGTGGGTGGATTGCCCTGAGCTCACAGGTTTGAGACCAGCCAGAGCAAGAGGGAGACCCCATCTCTAAAAATAGCGGGGTATAGTGGCAGGTGCCCTGTAGTCCCAGCTACTGGTGAGGCTGAGGCAAGAGGATCACTTGAGCCCAAGAGTTGGAGGTTGCTGTGAACTATGATGCCACAGCAGTCTACCTAGGGCAACAGAGTGAGACTCTGTTTCTGAAAAAAGAAAAAAAAAAGGAATTCAAATCTACATCTCCTGACCTCATTCACAAACAGTTTTGCATCATTCTGGGTGCCTAACAGGCTGCGTGTGTTTCCCTAGGGCCACATTGTGGATGTCTGAGCAGCTACCCTTTACATGCCTTTGTTTAAGAGTGTGATTTTATGGGTAGCACCTGTGGCTCAAAGGCGTGGGGCACCAGTTCCATATACCGGAGGTGACGGGTTTAAACCTAGCCCTGGCCAAAAACTGCAAAAAAAAAAAAGAGTGTGATTTTATTTGAAGAAAAGTTTTCCCAGCGAGAGAAAGGTGGTCTTGTCTATGGCATATGATCTCCAATGTTAGGAAGATTCTACCAAGATAAGAGCTATAAGCCACTCTCAGGTAGGTCTGGGTGCACGAACATCCTCATCCAGAAATGAGGTCTGGTCCTTTTTATCCAAAAGGATTTGGGTCGTTGGCTCATACATAAGCTCCTGCCCCTCTGTGTGACTGAAGAAGTTCTGATTTATCCTTTTGCTATTTCTGATGGACACTGTTGCGATTTTAATATTTACTCTCTACAAGAATATCAGAGCCATTCTGAGTATGGGGTCTGGTGAGACAGCCTGGGTTTGCAGCTGGGTCTACCACTTACTATGTGACCTGGGGCAGTGTACAAAACAAAACAAAACAAAAAACCAAAATGTAATAATTAAAACAAATTCATGTCACATGGGGCTGAAGACTAGATGAGCTAATATAGGGTGTCCATAAAGTTTGTGGGCAATTTAAAATAGTTATATACTTAAAGCACCTTGTAAATGCTCAATAAGCGTTTGCTATTATTATTGCTGTTGCTGTTGTCGTTATTTGGGGGCCCCATGCAGAGGCCGTAGGTAATGTCAGCTGTAGGGCTCTGAGCAGAACAAACAGGCTCAGACTCACATGCTCTAAACTCTTGGCTTAGACCAGTAAGTTCCTGCTGTCTTAGGTAGCTGTGTTTAGGAGAGAACTGTACCCACACTAGCATAGACCTAGTGGACTTGGTGGATAGGTAACTTCACCTCTGGGAAGAAGGAAGCTGGAAAGCTACCCCAGACTGGTGGTGGAGCTACCAGTGGGAGCCAGAAGCACGTTCGCAAACCGTCAGGCAAGTGCGGTCTTCAGATCTGTTGTAGTTGGCTCAGCTAAAACCCACACTTTCAATTTTCACACTATCTGCAAACGTTTAATTTGAATGGCTTTTCTATTTAATATCAAACAAGTGAGAAAAAAACTCATCAACTCATCGGTGCCGTGCCAGACTCTCATGGGGATATGGCGGCGACTGGAACTCTGCTGAGCAGAGATCTCAGTAGGATTTCTCAAATGGCTGAAGGGAGAGCAATCCATCAGCCTACTGAAATCTCACATGCCATTTGGTTTAAATATTAAAGTTCCTTTGAGGTTAAGGAAGTATTAGAACCAGAAGGCAGGCAGGATTACAGTCTGTTAGCCTGGGCTCCACATGTCCCAGTTGCCACAAATATACCTCTTTTCATCAAGAGGGGTCACTGCCAGCCCCAAATCTTCCCGATCAGAACTGGACTCTCACGTTCCCACCAGCCTGTGCGCGAGGCTGAGCAACCCTAGACAGAGGCAGAGATACAGTGTGAGGCACAGCCGGGAGGCACGTGTCATTTTAAATTTTCTAGTTGCCACATTTTTAAAATGTAAAAAGAAATGGGTGAAAAGATTTTTTTTTTCTTTTTTAGACAGACTCTCACTCTATCACCCTGGGTAGCGTATCCTGGCATCATAGCTCACAGTAGCCTCAAACTCTTAGGCTCAAGTGATCCTCTTGCCTCAGCCTCCCGAGTAGCTGGGACTACAGGTGCCTGCCACAATGCCTGGCTATGTTTTAGAGATGGGATCTCACTCTTGCTCAGTCTGGTCTCAAACTCCTGGGCTCAGCCAGTCCACCAGCCTTAGCCTCCCAGAATGCTAGGATTACAGGTATGAGCCACCACATCCAGCCTGAAATGAATTTTAGTAACATAAGTCCAAAATGTTACCATTTCAGCATGTGGTCAATATAAAAATAATGAGATATTTTACATGATTTTTTTATGTTATATCTTTGCAATTTGGTGTGTATTTTATACTTCCAGCACCCCTCAGCTGGCACTAGCTACCTTTCAAATGTTCCATAGCTACTGTGTTGGACAGGGCGGGTTTAGGTTAATTTCACACATTGTACGGCAGCAGGCTAGTGGTGACAACACCCAGCGAAGTCTGAGGAAGGGTCTTGGGAGGCTAAGAAGACTTGGGAGGACCCTGTGAAACAGAATCTGTCACCACAGTTCCTTTTGAAGTGCATTTGTTTGCAATAACTTTTATAAACATCATTGCTCTCTCCCCTTTGTTTCACAGTTCTGGGACCCAATTTATCTCTGACGGGGGATAGTATTATTTTTTCAGCTGCAAATCATGTTAATTGGGCAGTAGATAGATAGGAATGCGGAGTAAACACTCTAATACCTTTCATGCTTTTGATGGCTTTTCCAGCCCCATACTGTAGGTACTGTATGGAAGCAGGAGAGAAGCAGCCCCCTCCTCCTGCTGAGGATGACAAGTCCCTCCCCCTGCCCCTGCAAGGAGGTCACAAATGCCTTCCAAAGTGAATGCGTTTCAAAGTTTTGACCCCTTTTTCTTTGCTTGTATTTGCCACTCAGATAACTTGGATTATTTAGCCAGAGTAAATGCAAAAAGGTAAGTTATTGGGAGTCTTCTGAGATGAGGACTGGTTGGGAGGTTTTTCAGTGCATGGTGGCAGTTGGCATTCACTGCTTCTCAGGGGAGTCATTGTGCCAGTTATCCTTCCATATCACTGCCAGCCTTTAAGCTCTTATGTCCCTGGGAGCCTAGCTAAGTGGAAGGGACGATGAGAGGTGTATCTTCCTTTTTTAAAGTTGAAGAAGGGGGACTATGAGGAGGACAGAAGGCCCTTGAGGGAATGACTACCCAATCTCAGGCAGACCAATAAATATCTATGTAGGTGAAGATCTAGAAATTGATTTCCATAACACTGTCCTGGAAGCTCTTCCTAAAACCCACGGGTAGGTGTGATAGAGTTTGATACGCGAGTACCCGCTGGCTTAGAGCGCACATTCTCACAGGAGTCTTGAAACGTTTTCTTTCAGAGTCCGCAGCACGGCCCTGTTCCTCTTCCCCAGCTCCAGATCCTTCTACCTTCAGAAAGCCCCTTGACAGGGCATCATGGCAGCTTGGCACCCAGAGCCCTGAGACTGCAGACGACCTGCGGGCCTCATTTCCAGGGCAGGGCCTAGACACAGCCTCAGGGAAACACAGCTGTCAGGGGTTGAGTTTTAATAGCACCTGGAGAAAAAGAGCTTCCTCGTTCCTAATTCACCTTTGTCTTCGTCCACCCTCTTCTGCCCTCTGCTGCCCGCAAACACTAAAAAGTGTCTCAGTCAGAATCACCTGGGAGCCTGTTAGAAGCCACCTCCTGGCTCCTGCCCACAGATACTCTGATTCAGTAGGTGGAGGTGCAGACCGCACTGTCAGAAGCCCTGCTGCCTGTCTGCTGGCGTCTTGCATCCTCCATGCCAGTGGTGCGATGTCAATATTAGTGTGTTATTGTTTTCTGTGTATTCAAAGGGTAGTCATCATGATTTCAGGGTTGTGTTCTATTTATGGAACTGTACTTGTGCTTCTTTCTGCTCCCCAGTAGACAACAAAATCATCGACAGGCCTATTTTCTTGATTTCCAAAGACCACCCCCAAGGGCAGCCAGCCTTTGTCCTGGATGAGCTGGGCGAGGGGCCTGCTCATTGCATCGCCCTGGTGGGAAGCATGAAAACAATGCTGTACCCTCGTGGCCTCCCCCTAGGAGTTTCTTATGCTGTGTACTACGTGACCCTGCTATCCTGGCGTGCTGTCCCTTAATGGGACTAAGGAAGAGTGCCCTATCTGGAGTTGGCATCTCTAGGATGGCAGTGGCTTATGAGCGACCAGCCCTCAGGAGTGCCACACAGCACAGGGAAGCTGCATGTCTTCCCTCTCAGAGTCTGCATGTGCCACGGTGACAGGGCACCAGCTGCGTGGAGAGGGCAGAGTGAGGCACAAGAGGCGGTACTGTGAGGGAGAACACCAGTGAGTGACCGTGGTAACTGGTGACTAACCCTGCAATAGCTACAAGCATTAATGACTGTGAGAGCTAACATTTGCTAAGCTTGTGTGGCAGACAAGGTGCTAAGTTTATTGGCAGCATTCCATTTAACCCAGAGAATGACTTTACGCTTGTGTGATTCGAGTTGTTAATATTCCCATTTTATAGATGAGGAAACTGAGCCTTGAAAAGTTTAACAATTTGCCCAAGGTCAACAAGTTGTAGGGTGAGACTCTGTCTCAAGAAAAAAGATGAGGGGTGTAGCAGGAAAGTATTTGGAATGGGGAACAACTATAAAATGACAACGGGCAAACTGAGGAACATGAAAAGCTGCCTCCTGGCCTCTGTTACCTACCGTCACACCAGAGCCCCCGGTCCTGAACAATGAAGACAGGACTGGCTTTCTATAGAGATGACTGCGTGACTCCAGGGTGCCTGCCCAACACTCAGGTAATTTTTATCTCTTTTGAATAGAAATGGGGTCTGGCTCTTTTTTTTTTGAGACAGAGTCTCACTTTGTGCCATGGCATTATAGCTCATAGCAACCACAAAGTCTTGGGCTTAAGTGATTCTCTGGCCTCAGCCTCCTGAGTAGCTGGGACTATAGGCCCCTGCCACAATGCCCACCTATTTTTTAGAGATAGGGTCTTGCTTTTGCTCAGGCTGGTCTCAAACCTGTGAGCTCAGGCAATCCACCCGCCTTGGCCTCCCAGAGTGCTCAGATTACAGGCATAAGCCACAAACCCATCAATGTATCTCTCATCTTTTTTTTTTTGGCTGGGGCCAGGTTTGAACCCGCCACCTCTGGTATAAGGGGTCAGTGCCTTACTCCTTTGAGCCCACAGGCGCTGCCCTGTATCTGTCATCTTAACATATTTCCTGGTCTACCTGTTACCTGTGACCATCCTAGACTTCTCTCTGTCAACCCACCCTCCTCCCATGTTCCTTTTTGTAAGTAACTACTTTGATTGTGCTGCTCTTTAAAACATGGCTCCCTGTTGCCTATATTTCATCCCGGTTTCTTACCCTGGTATTCAAGGCCCTCCGCAATCTGACTTCAGCCTACCTTCCTTGCCCTTGGTTTTCATTCTTTCCTTCTAGACATGAGGTGAACACACATGATCTTTACCTCCTTTGTGCCTCTCCTGTGTCTCTCCCTTCAAGCTCCCTTTCCACATTGGATCCACTCTGCAGAAACATATTGACATATGTTGCCTGTGTTCAATGGGTATGAAATAATATGAAATGGGTAGGAGGGAGGATTTGAGTCAAACAATTTAGTGCACAGAATTAAATAGTTTACTTCTTCCACTTCCCAAGAAAATGATGACCCAAGCTGGTTTTGTTTAAAGAGTAGCTAAAATGCAAGTTATCACAAAAGCAAATTAAAAATATTAATTTCCCATCATTAAATCAGGATAGATTAAAATAACTCAGCAGCCCAAGTTCACAAGGTAATAGAGAAACAGGAACCAGCATCTAGTCACTTACAGGAATTGTGAATTATTGAATGTTAGGAGGGCAATTTGAGAAGGTTTTAAAAACTGTAAAAGTGTTTACAACTGTTGATCCTGTAATTCTACTTGTATTTATCCCATGGATATCATTGAGGAATGTGCACACATATTCTTGTACAAAGACATTTAAAATAATTCCAAATACTTAGCAGTCATCAGTCAGTTAAATAATGGGATTTGTAAGTGGTAGACAGAATTAAAAATCACGTTTTAAGAAAAAATTCAACATGGAAAAATAGTATTAGTGGATAAAAGGTATGTTCCAGAACGATATGCACGATATGACCCCAATCTTGTAAAAGTATATAGAAAAAAATTGAAATGATATGCATCATAAAGTTGATGTGAATTTCTCCCAGGGTTACAGTTATTTTCTATTTCCTCCTTTGTATTTTCCATAATGAATGTGAATCATTTTTGTCATCATTGAACATTTTATACTCATTGATGATAAAGCTCACCTTTACGCAATCCCAGCCCCAGGAAAGAAAATGTAAGACTTAGAACCCTTGTGTTTCACCTGATGTTTGGGCCAGTCAGTAGTATTTGCGACATTTTCTTTATAGTGCTGTAGATTTTAAAAGGCAACAGAGGATGAAAGCATTTCTGTGACCTATGAGCTAACGATGACACAGAAAGCGCTGGAAAGAACTAGTGACCTCTGAAGAAATAAATATACTTAAATGGCAAATATTTACTCCTGAGCATTATTTATCAGGTTCAATTTTTAATTTTTTTTTACCTTTCTGTAGTACATACAGCTGAATGCCTTAGACATAATACACATTCAATTGGTGTTTGTTGAATGAATACATTGATGAGTGGGCAGTTGAACGATGATGGATGGAGGTTTTGGGGGTCACTAGAGGGAGCTGTGTTTACCTGATCTGGAAAAGCTCCATGACCACATGAGGCATGGGTTAGCGTGTCTGTGATTTCATTTGTTGTCAAACCTCACCATTTGTACCTTCCAACTACGTCAGCTCTTGCAGACCTGAGAAGTCCAGGGGGAAAATTGCTTCAAAATACATTACAGAAATCATAATTGTCACCGTTCATACATGGTGTTATTCCATCTGCGTGATAACCCTTTGAAGGAGGTGTACTTGCTCCAGTATGGATGAGAAAACTGAAACCCAGACGTCTAAATGATTTGTCTGGTGTCATGTGACCAGCAAGGGGTAGAGTCCAACTCTAAGCCAATTTTGGTTGACTCCAAACACTATAGGGTCACGAGGCTACAGAATTTCTCCTTGGAATCAGGACACAAATTTTCAGTGATTAACCTGCTAGACTGAGGCTCATTTTTAAATTTTCTCTTATTTTCTTTTTCTTGGTATTGTCTACACTTGGTCTTAGTAACGACATTTTCTTGGTACTGTTTTTAATGTTAGCTATTCTCGTGAGTGTGTAGTGCTAGCCCACAGTAGCTTGTATTTGCACCTCCCTATTAATAAAGTTATTGGCTTTTTGGATATCATCTTCCTTCGTGAAGTGCCTGTTCAAGTACTTTTCTAATTATTCTATTAAGTTGAGATTTTTTTTTCTTGCTGATTTACAGGAGTTCTGCATATATTTTGGCAACAGGCTTGGTTTTGCATTGCAACTTACCTTCTATTCTGTGGTTTGTCTTTTAACTCTCTTCACTTTCTCTTTTCCTTCTTTCTTTCTAGAACTTGTTGGGAAAAACGTCAATTACAACTCTCATGAACTATCATCATTATCATTGTTTTATCACCCACAGCCAGACTTGTTTCATCTAACCCCAATATACTTCTGTTCCTCTCTCTACCTAATACATTATTTTGAAGAACATCTTAAGCATTTATAAAATTTCATTCATAAATATTTTTGCATGTGCCACTGATGGAGAGCTCCTTAAAAAAGTACAAAACCATAATTTTATCACACCTAAAAGATCTTAGTAATCAATTGTTCCTTGATTCAATTGTATTGAATATTTCTGTGTGCCATTAAATATTCAATAAGTGTTTAAATTTTTCCAATTGTCTCAAATTTTATTTTACATGTTAGTAGTTTGAAACAAAATTCAAATAAGGCTTACAGTCTGCAACTATTTGATAGAGCTCTTAAGACTCCCTTTGTAGGTTGGGTGTGATGGCTTATACTCTGGAAGGCCACGGTGGGTGAATTGCTTGAGCTCAGGAGTTCAAGACCAGCCTGAGCAAGAGGGAGATCCCATCTCTACTAAAAATAGAAAAAAATAGCCGGGGGTGGTGGTGCATGCATAGACTCCCAACTACCTAGGAGGCTGAGGCAAGAGGATTACTTGAACCCAAGAGTTTCAGGTTGTTGCAAGCTACGATGATGCCAGGGCACTCTAGCCTGAGCAACAGGTGAGGCTCTGTCTCAAAAAAAAAAAGAAAAGAAAAGAAAAGAAAGACTCTTTTAATTCATAGATTTCCTCCATTTCTTTTTTCCTTCTTGCCATTTAAGAAACCAACTCATTTGTTAGTCAAATTTTCAATAATCTGTATTTTGTGTGCAGTTTAACATACTCCTATGTTTTTGTATTTTGTGCAAATTGTCAGATCCAGAGGGTTGATGAAACTCAAGTTTAATTTTTAGCATGAATATGCCCTCGGTGGTATTGTATCCTTCTCTCTGGTAGTGCATAACAATGTCTGGCTGCTTCCCTTATTGACTACAGAAGACACTCATGATTATTACCCCGGTTTGTTATTTCATTGGCCAATTATAACCACACATTTTAATTAATCTCTAGTATTTTTTAACTTCATTGGATCCTACAGTTTTACCTAAAACTTTGGTCAGGAGGCTGAGCTGGAAGGATAGCTTGAGCCCAGGGGTGCAAAGCCAGGCTGGGTAAGATAGGGAGATACAGTCTTTAAAATATAAATGAATGAATGAATGAATAAAAATCGGAGTGATTTGATGAATTAACAAACTGAATGGAAACAGAGAGGCTTCTACGTCACTTAATTTTTGTGTTCCTACTTGAATATCCAGACCAATAAACTGGAAAGGGATATGTCATGGTTCTCCAAGGGGCACATCTAGCACGGGGCTTGGAGATATTGAGGGAAGAAAAACAGAGACTTTAGATGTTTAAAGAAATGTAAACCGCGTTGGCATAGATTTTGCAAAAGAGTTCTAATTCTAAAATGTGTTAACTCCTGCTAAAGGAATAACTTTGTCCAAGTGGCATCTTGGAATAAATGGGTTTAAAGAAGTCTCTTCATGTTCCCAATTCTCAATGAAAGGAAAACAAAGCAGCCTCATGAAACCCACTTAACTACCTAACTAGGTTACCTTTATTTTTATTTTTTTTTAACCCAGTTAGATAACCATTGCTACCTAATGGAGTAAAAAAACCCAGCAGGTTATATATTAGCTTACAGATTCTTGTCTCTGCCGGGTCTGTGAATTGTGACATGTTTCTATGCAGCAGCCTTTTTTTTCTTTGGAGACAGTCTCACTCACTCACCTGCCTTTATAGAGTGCCATGGCATCATAGCTTGTAGCAGCCTCAAACTCTTGGGCTCAAGCAATCCTCTCGCCTCAGCCTCCTGAGTAGCTGGTACTATAGGCCCCCCCCCACACCATATTGGGCTAGTTTTAGAGATGGGGTCTCGCTCTTGCTCAGGCTGGTCTCCAACTCCTGAGCTCAGGCCATCCACCTGCCTCGCCTCCCAGAGTGCTGGCATCACAGGTGTGAGCCGCCTCGCCTGGCTATGCAGCAGGTAGAAACTGCAGCTAAATGAGAATTTTCCTCTTGGAGATTCAACATTCAGCATTTCAAGTATTGGTCATTTGTGGGATAAGGACAGAAGGATGACAAGGCTGTTCTAGAGGGGGAATGAAAAGAACAGTATGTAACTGAGTTTGGCTTTGTGCTTTGGAAGCACTTCTGTGGGCCAGACACATGTTTTGTCATTGTAGCAGCGAAAGAGCAGAATACGAGGTACGAGCTTTACAGAGCTCAGAAAGATGCTAGAAAGAAAAAGGCAAAGCCTTTTCTATATACATGGGTAGGTGGTTAGATTTCTAGTTTCATTAATGTTCTCACAAGAAACTAAACAGTATTTAAAAACAATTCTAAATTAGAGGGGCTGAAAACCAGGCTTGGAACACGAGCAAATACTTAAAACTCTAGAGACTCAAATTGCAATTTTGGCCAAGCAAAATCCCCCTCTCCCAAAGTTCTCTAGGGTCATAAAAATAATCCAACTTCACTAGCGTTATAGGAATCAGAGTCCTACGAAGGCAGGACTGAGGGTGTCCTGTTTACTACTATGTCCCCAGCATCTCACACAATGTCTGGTACATGGTAGGTGTTCAATAAAAATGTGTCGTAGGAATGAAATCCTAAAATTATTAAAACCAAAAGTTCTAGTTGCAAAGTAAAACCATTAAGCCGAATCTCGACAAGCTGTCATTTCAAAAATCCTGTCAAAGCTGCTTCATAAAAGTGTTGGGTTGATACATCCCATGTCTAGAAAGTTGTAAAACAACTGGACAAGGTCCAGAGCCAAAGCTGACTGGCTCCAGATGACAGGAGTGACAGCCAGACTTACTGTTTGCATTCCTGTCTCTGCCTTTCGGTGAGCAGTTTCCGTTCTAACAAAATCTCCTCCTTTTTAATGTACTCTGGTATTTAGATGTCTAATGATTTAATATCATATCACACCAGTCTGGCCTTTGGGGTACGCCTGACTTGCATTTTTCCAATTTACCTTTCCATATATTATACACAAACTGACCAGAAATCATTCCTCCCAACACGAGCCTCTCAGGTAAGAATCGTGGTTTCCTTTCCCTCTCCAGAAACAGCCTTCCCCACAGACTCCATTTAAAACCTGCTCCCCACCCCTGTGTCTTCTGTAAGCTTGTCCAGACCCCGGGTACACCATCAGGCCAGGTCTTCCAGTCCTTCCACTGCTTGCAAGGCAATCATTTATTTATAGGCGTTGGTGTTTTGTCTGACATCTGTTTGATGCTGGAGCTCCAGCCTTTGTCTCAATGAATCACTTGTCAGTGCAGGCTGCGTTTCACACTTTCGGGAAGGTTTGGCCTGTGGTGGAAGTGATCTTAGGCTTGTGAAAAGACCAGCTCTCTCCACCTCACCACATCCCACAAGGAGGCAGGACAATAAGGGGTTGGGGAACCTGGTGCTTATTCAAGGTGTATTTGGATCTGCCCCCCAGGGGCTTGAGCCCAGCTTTCCTCTCTGGAGACCACATTGCCAACTGCTAGAGTGTTGCTGCTAGGAAGAACCTGGCTGAAATATTTTAGAAGCAAAAGAATAGGAAGAGATTTTTTTTGGGGGGGGGGGAGGAGGAAGGAATTCACCTATATTTGGTAGTGTGCAGATGATGACTTTTTTTTTTTTTTAGTGCAATTTGATGGCCATACCCATGTTGGTCTGCGTCTACCTAGAGCAGAGGGGATCAGGATTTGTACTGGGTTATAAACCTGGCTGAGATTAGCAAGGCATTAAATCTAGAAGCACCTTTCCTTATTCTGCAAGCAGGGTACTAGTGACTTTATAAGGCCAGTGAAGTTGCTTTGAAAGGCCCAAGACCCACACTATTTCCTTGTAAAAAGTGATTATTCATAGAGTACCCTGTGGAAACTCCTGCCTGTGATCTGAGGACTTGAGGAACAGAGCAGGGAAGGGAGAGAAGGGGCAGGTTAAGCCTAAGAAACTGTAGGTGGCAAGAAAAGAGTATGCTTGGTGGAAGTAGAGAGGGAAGGCACAATGAAATTATAGAGAAAAGCTGATAGAAAATCATGGACTTTTTACTTCACTCTGCTTCGTAAGGCAAGGAAGATGCTAGACAAGGTGGATGTCTGGGAGATTCTTCTTTGTAACTTTTAAGCTCCTTGCCTTAGCTTCACAGAAAGTCACATTATAAAGAGGTTGTCACAAACAGATGAACCCCCAGGAAGGGAAGCCAGCATTTCCAGATCCGATGAGACAGTGGGTGGAAGAAAAGTTTTTCATTTAAGGTTTTAATTCGAAGAGAATTGGAAAGGGGTGGGGAAATTGATATCCCATCTGAGGCTTCTGAGTCTTACATGGGATCTTTTCATGTTCTTCAATTAGTGAAAGGGAGGTGGGGTTAGGGTGCCAAAACCTGGGCTCATCAGTCACTTCATGCATCTGAGCTGGAAAACATTTAACCCTGAGATGCAAATCATTTAATCATGCTGACTCAGAGGTGACCAAAAGTTGTGAGCCCTTGGGAGCCAGGAATTCCCAACATGATGTGGTAATGCATTTCACAGTGTAAACTTCAGATCTCCAGGACCCAGGCTGGGGAAAAGGGAAGGCAAGGACTCTGTATTCTAAAGTTTCTGCCTAACAAAGACAGACCTTCCACTCTAAACACATTGAAAATGAGGGATCCCAGGGGGCAACTCCCACTTCCAGTCCCACCACCCCACACATACCTTTTCCTTTCTGTTTGCGCCATTAGGTCAGGAGGTTAATGAAAATGCACTCCAAAGTTAGAATAAGGACGAAGCCAGGGATGAATATTAGATTTCCATTCAAGTCTGAATATGCAATCTGGACATTAAGAAAAGCATCTCATGTGCTTCAAAATTTTACAGTTCTGTCCACATTTGTTTAGATAGGTCTGAGACGCTTAGGAAGTTGGTAACTGCTAATTGTCTACATTAGAAATGAGGCTAGGGGCTCGGAGCCTGTGGCTCAATCGGCTAAGGCGCCAGCCACATACACCTAAGGCGGCGGGTTCGAATCCCCAGCCCGGGCCCGCCAAACAACAATGATGGCTGCAACCAAAAAATGGCCGGGCGTTGTGGCGGGCGCCTG
>CAUYQV010160497.1:0-13867 GCA_963574575.1 Galagoides demidoff
AGGGTACAAGTGAATCTTTCTAAGAGTAGAATGTGAACGTTTTAAAACAATAACTAAGAAAATGAGGCTCGGCGCCTGTGGCTCAATCGGCTAAGATGCCAGCCACGTACACCTAAGGTGGCGGGTTCGAATCCCCAGCCCAGGCCCGCCAAACAACAACGATGGCTGCCACCAAAAAATGGCCAGGCGTTGTGGCGGGCGCCTGTGGTCCCAGCTACTTGGGAGGCAGAGGCAGGAGACTCACTTGAGCCCAGGAGTTGGAGGTTGCTATGAGCTGTGATACCATGGCACTCTACCCAGGGGGATAGCTTGAGGCTCCATCTCAAAAAAAAAAAGAAAAAGAAAATGACATGAAGGCTATGTTAACCAGTTTGATGGAAGGGTTTCGGATTGTGTGTGAAAACCCCACACTATACCCCAGAAGTGCATTAATGTACATAGTTACCATTCAATAAAAAATAAATAAAATGAATAGCCTCTGTTTATTAAAAGATACCAGAAAGAATATGTAACATCAAGCCACAAGCTGAGAAAAGATATTTGCAATACGTGTAAACCAATACAAAATTAGTAGCCACCATATCTAAAAAGCTTCTACAAATTAATGATAAAAAAATTAATAATACAGTGGAAAATTGTCAAAATATATGGACAGGAATTTCATAGAAGAGGAAGGCAAACATCCCATAAGCATAAAATAATAATTAATTTCAATACTAATTAGGAAATGCATAAAAACATCATTTTACACCAGCCCAATGAGCAAAACTTGATAATACAATATTGCCACTGTCAGGTGTTGGCAAGTGCTTAACAATCTCTTAAACACAGTTGGCAGGAGTATGAATTAATACAACTGTTTCCAAAGAATAATTTGGCACTAACTTTCAAATAAGAACTTTTTTGTATTTCTATTCCCTATGACCCAACTGTTACATCACCAGTCTAAAATACAGAATCTCTTACCCCTGCAACAGAAAGCATGTATTAAGACATTCATAACAGTTTTATTTCTAAGAACAAAAACCTACAAGCAGCTCAAGTGACCATTGTCATGAAAATGGATGAATTATTTACTACATATTTATACAATTAATTATTACATACTGATAAAAATGAGTGAAGTGTAGCTATATACATTATCATGAATGACCATTAGAAAGAAAATTGAATTAAAAAACAAGTTACAATAGATCACATACAGTATATTCTATCATTTTTATAAAACTTTTGATTCTCTTCACATGTGGAAAAACAGTCATTAAAAAAAAATCCCAGCAAATACCAACATCTTTTGTTTCTCTAATAAGAATTATTGGAATTGACTGTATGCAGAAAACATAACACGTGTAACTGCAATTCTCTTGGTTAATTAAGCAAGTCTTTAGAGTAAGCCACTGAGCGCACTGAAGGAAGAATTTCTGAACAACACTGTTAAGTCTCTGGCACTGTCAAAAGGTGGATAATACTTCGGTTATTCAAAACGTGTACATTAAGTATGGTTACTAGTAAAAGCACATGTAGATTACAAAGTTAAAAAAGACCATAAATTTATCACGATTTTTGACTTCCCTCCATCTTCCCAACCATTACCGTTGGCTCTACCTGAAAGATAAATCCAGACTCAGCCATGTCTTAAGACTCCCAGTGCTACCTCCCTAGTGCACACCACGGCCATGTCTCAGCTAAACCTTAGGAAAAGTCCATCATCTTATTTCTCTACATCAACCCTTGATCACCTCTTCCTCATAACAATGCCATTCTCAAAGCAGTTATTACAGTGGTTTCTGAAAACTTCATGTCCACTACATCATTACTCTAATCAACTTTACCCATGCAGCAGCACCACTGATGGCTTATCTTCTTTTTATTTTTTTAATGGTTTGGGATTCATTCAGGGTACAAAGAATTAAGTTACACTGATTGCAATTATTAGGTAAAACTCCCTCTTGTAATTGTGTCCCACCCCCAAGAGGTGTGCCATCCGCTGTGAGCCTCCCTCCCCCTTCCTCCACCCCTCTCCCTGATCCCTTATTCCCCTACCTAGCTAATTCCCCTTGTATTAGCTCATCTGCTACCTTATATCAGAATTGAGTACATTGGATTCTTGCTTCTCAATTCTTGTGATACTTTACTAAGAATAATGTGTTCCACTTCCATCCAAGTCAATTCAAAAGATATAAAGTCTCCATCTTTTTTAGTGGCTGAATGGTATTCCACGGCATACATATATCACAGCTTGTTAATCCATTCCTGGTTGATGGGCATTTAGGCTGTTTCCACATTTTGGTGATTGTAAATTGAGCTGTGATAATCAGTCTAATGCAAATGTCCTTATGATAAAAGGATTTATTTTTTCTTCTGGATCGATGCCTAGTAGTGGGTTTGCAGGATCAAATGGGAGGTCTAGTTTGAGTTCGAGGATTTGCCATACTTTCTTCCAAAAAGGTTGTATTAGTTTGCAGTCCCACCAGCGGTGTAACAGTGTTCCCTTCTCTCCACATCCATGCCAGCATCTGCAGCTTTCAGACTTTGTGATCTGGGCCATTCTGACCTATTAGTGGCCCCAGGCTACTTCTCCAACTTCATCTTCTTATACTCACTCCAGTCACACTGTCCTCTTTGCATTTTCTTACATGTGCCGAGCAGGGGCTTGGCACCTACGGTTAAATACGTAACTCAATATAATGGGTCCCAGATGAACAAATGATAAAAGTGTGCCAGGATCCAACATTTTTGATTTATCCAATTCCATGCACCTGTGACCCTATCAAGCTTGATATGGAAGAGGTGGTTTCTTCCTTTTGAAGAATTTTAGGGAACATTTTACACATATGACTTGGGAACTATTTACATATTATATTTTAAACAGAATTATCTAATTGCCCAAGACATAATCTCTCTGTAAAGCAATTAGATGATCTACAGACATTAAGCACACATATACCATATATCATTCTCCACTCCCAATTCCCAACCCGCTCACCCACCCCCACAATGAAGAAATGTATTTTTTGTATTAAATGCTTCTTTCTCAAGAAATGTGAAGTATTCTTGAGAAATGTATTCTTAATGAGATTTTGAATGATCATCTGAACTGGAAGAAATAACCCCTTTATCACAGCCAGCTCCTCCTGTTCCTTCAGGAAGAACTATGATTTCTGGCTTTTGACCAAGCATTTTATGGGCAGAAAATGGAAATTGAAGACAGGAGAACCATGATTTAAATCATGATCTGGCCTCTCAATTAAAACAATATTAAAAAGCAGTATAATTTTCCACCTCAGCCCATGTGTAAAATGGTTGCAGGGTAAGTGAACTTTTTTCCCAGAAAGCAAGAGAAAAGACACTTTTAGCCCAGCACAGATTGTAGCACATATAGAAAGTCAAAAGAAACTCAGAAAAGGGGCAGAGGTGGGAGAGGAGAACAAGAAAGGTGGCTTAATATGTGCTTCGCCTGGGGTGGGATTTATTCCAGGACCCCAAAGAGTAAAAATCAGTGCTCACAAGTCTATTCTACCAGAACTGCTAATGCTAAGTCAGCGGGGCCATGACAGCCTTCTCTCCACACGGCTGCTCAGCCAGCAGGGGGAGCTGGGGAACAGCTCCTAGCACCTGCTCCCTAGGCCCAGGAGCTCTGGGAGAACAGCGCTGTGATGGGGCCTCCTCGAAACAAATGTCAAGAAGAGATTCTAGACCAGAAAGGTCACACTGTAGAGGAGAGGGGTGTGAGTAGTCTGGTATGAACATCCACATTTCCACCACCCACAGGCAAGTTGGTAAAAACCCTTTTCTCTTTTCAAGGGACATCTTGACATTTTTGTCAGTGCTTTTGTTTTTAACTTAATGGCAGATAAGAAATGCTGGGTCCTGCCTCCCTTTCTGTAGTTCCCAGGGAAGAGAGGAGCATGCCGGCCTCTAGGGATTTGAAAGTCAAGTGGGCCGTTTAACAGGCAGGGCTGTGACAGGCAGATCTAGAAACCAACTGTGTCCAGCAGTCGCCTTTCGGCACCAGGGACTAGTTTCATGGAAGACTATCTTTCCATGGATGGGGCATGGGGACAGTTTATCTGACAGGAGGCAGAGCTAAGGCAGTGATGCCAGTGATGGGGAGTGATAGACAGATGGAGCTTTCTGCAGTCACCTGCTGCTCACCTCCTGCTGTGCAGTCAGCACCACTCAGTGGCCCAGGGGCAGAGAGAACGGAAGTATGTGAGGACCACTAGTGATGCTGATGGCAACTGAAATAACGATGGGGGAGAGAGATGTGTACTTTACAGGAATCATCTAAATTTAATTCTCATAAAAACTGTATGGGATAAATATTGCTGTTACTGTCATCCCCAGGGATTCCCCTGGGCAAGCCTCCAGAAGAGAACTCAGCTGACTCAGACCTTGATCTGAGCCGAGAAAGACCCTGTGCACATGACCAGTTAGCCCATGCCTAGACTCCTGATCCACAGTCATGTTAAGAAGATAAATTCATGGTTTTTTAAGCCATTAAATGTTTGTAATTGGTCATGAAGCAATAAAAAAGAAAAGTAATACAGAAGTGAAAGATGTTCTAGAGTCAAGTTACTTACCATTTAGTGACTGATTTTCAAGTCCAATGTGTTTCATGCACATCCAGTTCCCCCAAATCTGTCTTACCATGAATAGCAAACACTAATTCACATTTTCCCCTCCCTCTCTCTTTAACTATGCAGAAGCAAACCGCCAGCAACAAAGAATAAGCTACATGTGGTCCTCCAGGACCAAGAAAAGTATCCGCACTCATCTCCTATGAGTCCACAAGGCTGCTCCATTTGACAAGAGAATCAGAGCTCAGAGTAGGAGGGAAGCTTTGCATCAGCACACGCCGGTACCATGCTGTTTGCTATTTTGATTTCCTAGGGGAAAAAGAAAAGGTTCACAAGTGCACTCAATTGCTGTCAAATCAGCTGCCCTACTTGTGTCTCTCTGGAGCTGCTGCTGCTGCTGCTGGTTTCAGGTCTTGTTAGAGTAAATGGGCACTGTTTTCCCTGCTTGTCACTTCTATAGGCAAATGGGGGTCTCTTAGAAAGTAATTCAGCCACTTGTAGAGTAATTTTGTGAGGTACAGACACTGCCACAGGGTTGCAAGGGCCATATTCCCGGCAACCCCATGGTAGGAGATACAATCCTTTTCTTCTTCCACTGGGACAGCACAAATACCTCAATTGCCCTCTAGGCAATTTCTATAATGGAAATATTGGCTAACATGGTATCAACCTCGTGCCCCCTCCCTCCACAGGCAATGAGTATACTCTGCATATCAGCAGGATGAGGAGATGGTCCCAGAATGTGGTGTATTTGGGGGCAAGATAAATACAGACACATTTGCTGGGACCATAACAATAGCCCCCAGATTGGTACCAGTACCGCTTTCTGCAATCCCCACATTGAAATCAATGTGCTGAAAATTACCTTTCTAAATGCAAATGTAATTGGGTCATGCAAACACGCTGCCTCTCCACATCAAAGCAAACATTCTTGTAAGCCTTAAAATTCTTGTAAGCCTTCTAGGTAAAATCCAGACTCTTTAAGATGATTTACAAGGTGCTCTATGATCCCCTCATCCCTGCACTTACTGTTCAACTGATACTGAACTAACTTGCAGTCCTCAAGCCTCACCATAATCAGCCTTACCTCTGAGCTATAAAGCAAACTGTTGCTTCCACTCCGAATATTCTCCCTCTACCCCTTTTACCTGGTTAACTCTGAGTCATTTCCCCCAAAAGCCCTCCCTGACCCCAGCTCATCCCAGTGGTGGGCTGGACACGGAGCCACCTTTCCTCCCTGGCTACTGAAGCACTCAGCATCCTCTGATGGGTCTCTCTTCCTCACCAGACTGGAAACTCAGTGGCTGTGTCCAGGTCACTGCTTCACTTCCATACCAATATCTGTCAGAAAGCGGGCACTAAATAAATGTTGTTGAATAAGGGGAAAAAGGGATAAGTGCATGAAGTCATTCTTTCAAAAATATTTTTGCAAAAATTGTATTTGCATATTCAAGGCCACCCAGGCCAAACATTAACCCAGGGTTCTAACCTCCTATACAGCCTCCATCAGCAGTCTGCAGCAGCCAGTCAGACTGAACCCTCTACTATTTCCTACCCATACTCCACACAGTTCCACCTCTAAGCCTTTGTTCACACTGCTCCTTCAACCAGAAGGCCCACACTCCAGAACTGTCAAGACATTGCCTCTGTAACGATTCACCTGGTTCCCCTGTTGTAGAATTAATTTCTGTTTCACCCCTTGGTCCTGTACTTATCCCTTATGCTTAGCACTGTGCGGTTTGGTCTTGGATTGTCTGTGTCTATCTCTTCAACCGAAATATAAATTCCCTAAGGACAACAACAGTCCTTATGTGCTTTCATCACAGACTCTAAAATGGGTTTAATCATCACAGAACCTAACCTGGTTCTCAATAAGTATTTATAGTATTACATAATGTAGCGTTCACTTTATGGAAGATAATTATGTGCTTTAATGTGGTTTTAGAATGAAGGAATATATCATAGCAATAATAATGTTTAATATAATGATAAAAATACAATATCTACCAAATAGTAACTGCATATCATGCACAAGCTCTTGTTAAATATTTTGTAATCGTTACCTTTTCTGTTCAAAATTACATGGCAGGTATCAGCATCATCTTTACCTCACAGATGAGGAAAATGAAATTAATTTGTGTAAGCTGAAGAGATCACATGGTGATGAAATGACAGCTCTAAGATTTGATCTCAAGCCTGTGTGGCCCCAGTGCCTGAACCTCTGCCACTAACACTCTGCCTTTCGTCACTTCCAGTGTACAGTATGACGATAAATTTACATCACTTCAACAGTGTGGGCCTCTAAAGTGAAGGCTGGGTTGATGTGTTGTTTTTGTTTTTGTTTATTTTTTTCTAAGGTCCTTTTGTGACTGAAATGAACCAGGCCCACAAAGTTTCCTCCCAAAACTTTTTCCAAAGTCAGGGTGCTGCCTACTGTGGCTTGCAGGCCACAAGCTATCATTGGTCTTTTAGGGAGAGCTTCATGCTCCAGCACAAATGCCCCTGGGCAATACTCATGAACTGGACAGCATTAGTCTCTACTTCCTCACCAAGCCTCTAACTGACTTATACCCTTCCACAGCCTCATACCTCTGATAAAGAAATGCCTCTACACTTAAGGCAGCTGAACCATGAGGGCAGACTCTGCAAGGGGAAGTTGAGGAATGAGAGGGAAGGCCGTAGACCTGGCCACGGCAACAGCAGAGGGGTGAGGCATAGTATTTTATCCCACCCTGCCCAGGTATTTGTTAATTGCCTGGCACTTTACATTCATTATTGTATTTAATCCATACAACTACATATGATAAGTGCTGTGGTTTACACCCAATGTAGAGCTGGCAAAACTGACTCTTAAAGTAGTTACATAATATTGCTTAGGTCATTTGGCTAAGAAATAGAGGAGCAGAAATCAAACACAGACCCGTCTCACTGCAGGGCACACACTCCTGGCCATTCTGATACACTACTTTCAATATCTTTCTGTCTCTGTCTCTATCTTACAAGATATCTGACAAGAATTACCCAAACTTGTATCTAAAGGGTTTGCTCAGAATTGTTCTTTTTCTGCATAAGTGCTTAGAACAAAACTAAGACAGCCCCCCAGGCACACCAACCCAAATAACTTCTCACTCCAGGGGCCTTCAAATCCCAAAGGCACTTTCCCAAGCATCTGGGTGTTTGTCCTAAATCCTGACCTATTTCTAACTTGTGTAATTACACTGTCTTCCTAATTGCCCTTGGGTGTTCTGCTGGGTGAAACCATCACACAGCCTGTCCTCGGCCACCGAGCAATATTGCTGGGCAGCCATTAAACATCTGTTTCTATCCACCAGAAGTGCTAGATTCATATCTAAAGTGAATGGAAATATTCTTTCAGAGTTTCACAACTTAAACAACAGAAAATTGCCTGAGAGTTCTTTGGGGGGCAAAGGTCCCAAACTTTGAAGATGTGCACTCTTAAAGGATTAGCTTAATGATCCTTGGAGAAGGATGACTGAATTACTACATTTTTTAAAGGCAAATAATTCCTTTGGAGATGAGATAATCATCCTTTCTCCTTTTCTGGGCTATTTCCACTATTTTCAAATTCTATCGTCTCATCAAAGCTGTTCTACCGATGGAAGGATAAAGTGAGCTACTTGAGGCAAAAAAAAAAAAAAAATCAGAGAATGAACCTTCATCATTTATGGGGTCTAAATAAATGCCAGGAGCCTCAGACAGGAGGTTAGACCCAAGGACTCTTTCAGCTAGAATTATTTCACATTCAATTCAGATCAGAAACCAACCATGAAAAAATAATCAGGTCTTCAGATATACTGAAATAGTGATAATATTAGCAACTAATATTTATTGGGCACTATGTAACAGGCATTTTACATGCATTATTTTAAAACCTCATAAAAATCCAATGAGGTAGATACTACCATCCTCTCCATGTGTACAAACAGAACCATTGAAAGGTCAAGCTATTTTACAGTGCCCCCCGCCTGGCAAATGGTAGAAATAGGACTCAACTCCAACTATCTTCAACTCTATGAGATCCCCCCCCCCTCATTCCTACACTATGCAATGTCCATACATTTTCAATACTGTGTTTTTCCCTTGGAAAAGTCCCAAGGTCTTACCCACAATTGGGATGCCCACCTGTCAAAGGAAGTAGTTCTTAAGGCCAGGCACAGTGACACACACTTGTAATCCTAGCACTCTGGGAGGATGAGGAGTGTGGATTGCTTGAGCTCAGGAGTTCAAGACCAGCCTGAACAAGAGCAAGACCTCATTTCTACTAAAAATGGAAAGGCTATCTGAGCATCCTGGTAGGCACCTGTAGTCCCAACTATGCAGGAGGTTAAGGTAAGAGGATTACAAAAGCCCAAGAGCTTGAAGTAGCTGTGAGCTATGACACCACAGCACTCAACCCAAGGTGACAGAGTGAGACTTTGTAAAAGTAAATAAATAAATAAATAAAACAGCTGTTCTCCAAACTGAATCACACATGGGTAGGAAATAGTGGCTGGCTCAGTCTGAGTAGATACCACAGAGTGTAATGGATGTTGTACAAGAGGTTGGAACATTGGGTTAATGTTTAATCCTAGATGGCTGTGAATACACAAATATAATTTTTGTAAAAATATCTTTAGAAAGAATAGCATCGTTCCTTTATCTCTCTTCTTTTATTTGACAATTATTTAGTACCTGCTTTCTGCTAGATATTATTATGGAAGTGAAGAAAAGTTTATGAACATGAAATGAATAATGAATAACCAGTTGGAAGAGAAACCCAGGGTAAGAAGAAGGCGCATAGGAGCAGATTTAGCGCTTTTTTCTTTTGATAAGAGAATGGAAAGAACCACAGAGGTCATCAGCTCCAAGTACCTCTTTGAACAGACGGGTAGGAGAATAGTGACTTTTTCAAAGTCTCAGTGCTACTTCATTCATTCAAATATGAAAACATTCTTAACATACTTCAAGATTACCAGCCTCCCATTGCTAGTATTATTACTATTAGTACTACTACTGTGAAAGCCTGTAAGGTACTCAGCTTAAGCTGCTGCATGCTGAGTGCCCACTAACTGGGCATTAGGATGTACTCTGGCACGTCCACTTTATTTATAGGATAATGTATCTACCACAATGGCATAGTCAAAATATTTTAGGCATAGAAGACAAGACTTGACCAAAAAAACAATAAACAAGCAACAAACACAGATAATGAAAATTAATACACGGCAGATCCAGATGATTATAGTTAAAACAGTTACAATTAATATGTTTAAGGAATTAAACGATGGAGAATTTTGACCAAAAAAACTGAAAACTATTAAAAAAAAAAAAAAACAGAAAATTTGGAGGCCCCAAAATGCAGCAAGTGAAATAAAAAATTAAGTGGACGGGTTAAACAGCAGCTTAGTGAACTAGAGGATAGGAGGGAAGAAAATAACCAATTCAAGGAAGGAGACAGAAAAGAATGGGAAAAAATAAGAGAATACAGATTGTCCTCAACTTCTCATAGGATAAGATTACATCTTAATTTACCTATCATAAGCTAAAACATCCTAAGTTGAAAATGCATTTAATACACCTTTCAAACATCACAGCTCAGCCTACCTTAAAGGTGCTCAGAACACTTCCATTAGCCTACAGTTGAGCAAAGTTGTCTAACACAAAGCCAATTTCATAATAAAGTATTGAATATCTCATGTAATTTAGTGAATTCAGTCATCCTGCAGTATCTGTGGGGTATTGTTCTAGGATCACCCACATATACTAAAATTTGTGGATGTTCAAATCCCTTATACAAAATAGCATAGTATTTGCATATAACCTACATACCATTCTGTATACTTTAAATCATCTCAAGATTAAAATATCTAATACGATATAAATGCTATATAAAAGTTGTTACACGATAGTACTTTTTCATTTGTGTTACTTTTTATTGTTGTATTGTTATTTTTTATTTTTTCAAATTTTTTTTTTTTTTGAGACAGAGTCTCACTATGTCACCCTCAGTAGAGTGCTATGGTGTCACAGCTCACAGCAACCTCAAACTTTTGGGCTTAAGTGATTCTCTTGCCTCAGCTTCCCAAGTAACTGGGACTATAGATGCCCACAACAATGCCCAGCTATTTTTGTTGTTGTTGTTGTCATTGTTGTTTAGCAGATCCAGGCTGAGTTTGAACCCACCAGTCCCAGTATATGTGGCCAATGTCCTAGGCACTGATCTACAGGCACCTAGCCAACAAAATACATTTGTTTTGCAGTTGGTTGAATACATGGAAGTGGAACCCATAGTCACAGAGGGCTAATTTCAACAAAGGAATAAGGTAGCAGTGACTGTGTATACCCATGGGAAAATGGGGGCACTTTGTTATCTCAGGATAAAAGGTGCTTTGATGATAGTACTGTTGCCTTCAACCATAATTTTGAAATTTATTATCCAGCTTTTTTAGTTGTCTTTATCCAGATTTTTGGTCAGAAACAACTTGATTCAGCATTACCAGAACAGAATTTCTCTAAGATGAATAGTGAGCATATCAAATAACTTTTATTTATGTCTTGATTAACCCTATCATATTATTTGAAAGTTGTTGTAAAAATCCATTCAGCTATTTTCACATGATACAATAGGCAAACAGGAAGGAACTTAATTTTATCTATGTTGATATGGAGGCTCTTCACAGGAAAAAGTGCAGAACTTGAAATTTATCATGCCTTATTATTTGCTCTGATACCCCAGGGAAATGACCCAGACTCTCTGCCCTTCATCTCCTTATGTACCGTGAGGATAATAGCTCTACTGTAAACCTATCTCACAGGTTTATTTGGAAGATTAATTACAACACATTGACATGACCCATGGTCAGTACTCAATAAATATGAGTTTAATTATAATTATTAGAAGTAAGAGAGTATTTATCATTCCTCTTACTATTCAAAGCTTATTGTCAGATCTGCTGGATGAAAAGGGGTCTTACAGACCATAACAATGGCTGATTCAATTGAATTGTCCAGCACGCCTGCAAGGGCTCAGTATTAGTTTAGGAATTCTGGTGCATAACCATGCTATTCTTTCCCTTGAAATGGATCCAACTGTGAATTTTGTTAAAATGATCAGTGTGAAAAGGAAAATTTCCCAATAAAGAAAAAAGGGCAAGCTCAGCCCTGGAAATTACTGGACAACTCCACCTCTCGGCCTCCTCAAGGATACACGAGCTGCAAGTGAAATGAGCACCTAAGTGCTGACGGACGCATCAGGCACAAACTCGGGACTCTGAAAATGTTGGCCCTGCCTCAGGGACGGAACATACAAGGTTACGTCTCCAAAAGGGAGAGAGAGATTTAAAAGTTCTTTTTGTTTTCTTTGCTCTTGAATCTTCTATGCTAATGTCTATGACAGGTTAAACACCCTACATATATTATCTTTCTGTAAAAGCTCAATAATCAAGGTACCATTATTCCCCCATCTCCTTCTAGCGATACATTCTACAAGTCACCTCACAGGCTTGTAGATATCATACAACATGCCAAAATCACATGGCCAGGATGCAGCACACAGCTCAGTTAACACTGCTGAGTAGCTGCTGTGTGCCCAGCAATGCATTCAGCATTGAACAAGGCATGTCCCTGCAAAAAAGACCAGCTAAGGAGGAGAAGCACAGAGAAGGCATTCCTGAGACTCAGGTGCTCTAAAAATTCCTTTTATTATACGATGTTAATGTGACAATTATTAGGACTCTGAAGAAAAAAAACTGTTTAAAAAAAAAGTGAATTCAATATCATAAGACAGAGAAACTGGGGTTAAAGGGTGGCCCCATACTGCTAAGTGAGCCCCTCCTGACTCACACTCAGCTCCACACTTCATGGAGCATGCATTTTCATAGAGGTACAAAAGAATGAGTAAATCAATGAATAAGCCAAATAGTTATAGATTAAATGCTAAAAAGAAAATAAAGCAGAGCAGTGGGATAAAAGATATCCAGGAGGAGGAAGTGTAGATCACGTGTTTCTGAAAAGCCTCCATGAAGATATGGTGCTTTAGATGGGACGCTCGGGGGGAAGCATCAGTACTTGAGGTAGAAAGAGCTCGGCAGGCCGAGGACCTGAGCCTGCCACAGCAGAGGGAGCCCAGAGGAGTCTTATTGGAGAGACCAGACTGGGAGAGGACTGGATCACGTGAGAAGTGGAAATGTGGCACAGCCTTGACGATCGCCAAGCTGGTACCATTTTTCTCTCCACCTGGCAATAACATATGGTTATTCCCTAGATCCCAGGTACTGGGGCAGAATGAAAGCCAGCACCATTATCCCATTGATTCCGTCTGGAACCCTGAAACTGGTTCCTTTGCCCCTTGATTCACAATTAGAAACCTCCTCATTCCCATCGCACCCTCCGTACCTGTGTGCACCTTTTTCTCACCACACCACTCTAATTCTGTTTTAAGGCACAGCCCACAAAAACCACCACGGTGCCTTATACACAGTAAGTACTCAACGAATGCTAGTTAAAGTGAAGCTGGAAAGTTTGAATATTCAAAAGTGTAGGCTAGTAGGAGACAAAAGGAAGATGACTCTCCTGGCTCTTAATTAGGGGATGGGGAGGCATGGTGGGAGCCACTGGTAGGACTTCCCTGCCACTGTCTCTACATTGCCTCTTCAGTCACTTCACTTAACCTTTGGTGGAGAGATACAGACGTCAGAATGTGGCCTCTGGTCACCTAGCCTCATGTAGATATGTGTGTCAGTAATGGTAAGAAGAGAAAGTGATAGTTGCCCTATTTTGGAGAACACCAGGCTGGTGTCTCCAGTAGCCTTTGGGAGCGTCTCTAACAATTACATCCCAAGAGAGCTGCAAAAGATATTTGTCGGTTGGAGTTTTTAACAATATCTCATTTAGTGTTTTTGTCAGGAGCTGGGCTCATTTTCCCAAAGAAGGAAGAAAAATAAAAGACGTTTTGAATCCCCAGCCCGGGCCGCCAAACAACAATGACGGCTGCAACCAAAAAATGGGCAGGCGTTGTGGCGGGCGCCTGTGGTCCCAGCTACTTGGGAGGCGGAGGCAGGAGACTCGCTTGAGCCCAGGAGTTGTAGGTTGCTATGAGCTGTGATGCCATAGCACTCTACCCAGGGGGATAGCTTGAGGCTCCGTCTCAAAAAAAAAAAAAAAGAAAAATAGAAGACTTTTGGCCTTGGAATGTCCTGCTACTACACTGAAAGAAAGAAAATCCCAATTTTGTTTTGAGTCAAACTGTCAGTGAACTAAATCACAATGTTTAGATTACACTGTGCTAG
>CAUYQV010160499.1:0-12049 GCA_963574575.1 Galagoides demidoff
GGCGCCTGTGGTCCCAGCTACCTGGGAGACGGAGGCAGGAGACTCACTTGAGCCCAGGAGTTGGAGGTTGCTATGAGCTGTGATGCCATGGCACTCTACCCAGGGGGATAGCTTGAGGCTCCGTCTCAAAAAAAAAAAAAAAAGATACCATGAAAGAAACACAGCGACAGGGGACATGGGAAAGCTCTGTGTCCAAGTCATTTCTCATTCATAAGATGGACTTGTCCATAGAAAGGCATAGTGAAGTGGGTGGTCAGCTGGGAAAAGTGCTGTGTCCAGAGAGGAGGCTGATTCTGACCTGAGTGATTACAGACGTCTTCCTGGAGGAGGCAGCTTGAGCCACGTTGCCATGGTAGAGTATTAACATTTCCTGCTGAGGAAATGTTAAAAGCAAAAGCACATTGGTGGCCAGGGTGTGGCAACAGCAGAGATTAGAAAGGTGAGAGGAGCCTATCTAAGGCACTGAAAGTGGGAAGCCCTGGAAGGATTTTGAGAAGTGGAAGGACACAGCTTTATTTTAATTCCTGGTGATAATGAGGAAGATCTGACCAGTGTTACGGGAAAGCGTCTGAGGGCGTGTAAGTGGGGAACAGGTGGGACATGATGTGGGGGACCTGGAACTTGGCAGAAAGGGAAGAGAGCAGTCATAGTTGGCCCCCAGAACCCAGTATCTCAGCCAGGTGCTAGGGTAGGGAAGGCAGGAGCCTTAGGCTCTGTCCACCCATCCCGTGGCAGAAGGTAGAGTCAGTTGCCAGCAAGGAGGGGACTTAGGCACAAGATGCTATGGGATGTGAAGGGCCACAGGGTGAGAACCTTTGGACACAGGAAGAGGTTGTGTATCTGGGAGAGGCAGTTTTCACTAGATAGCTAGAGATTCTGCTGGCATTTGGTCCACAGATGCCCATGCTCTCAGCAACTACAGTAATGGGATACGGGCTGTCTGGAGAGACACAAAAAAACTAACAGATTTTATGGCCCCTGTTTTCAGATAGCCTACAATCTTTCCTCTTCCTCTGCAGTTTTTGGGGGAGTAGTGTGTTTTGGGGTTGGGAAGGGCATGGAGGAGAGAAAATGTCTTTTTGAGTGAATCCACCTGAAATGAAGATACTGTTAGGGACAAGGGTTTGAGAATTATGAGATCAGTTCCTCACTATATACTTTGAGGGAAGTTCTTGGCTGGGAGAGGGGACAGTTTCCTCAGGTAAGTTATTTCCCCTCCTTAGTAAAGATATTACTGGTCTTAGAGCTGAAGGATATATGTTGGACTGCCCAACATTCAGCCTGGACAGCAAGGAGTTTCATAAGATGTTCTAGGACAGATAGATGCCCCTCAGCCCAACCAGGTGTCTAAGGAGTCAGGTCACAAAGAACCTTCAAAGAGAACACTGGTTCCATTTCATACAGGTCTCTGAGAATGGGGCCTGCAGGCCGCCCTGTCTGGAAGGTTCCTGTCTTTCTATCTCTGTAGAAAATGACACCAAGCGCTATAAGGACCTTCCCTTCATTTCATGGAGAGGTAAACCATGGAGCCCAGATTCCCCCCCCCCTTGGTTTCACCTCCCTTCTGGGGGGGGTCTCATCTAGATTTCTAATGCCACCACTATTGTTGCAAAGTTTCCTTCTAGAATAACTGAACAGTGGATGGGTTTTGTCTTAATGAGGGGGAGAGTGTCTCTTAGTCATTCTTTCCCACTTGTTTGCCTCCTCATATTCTAACAGAGGAGCATGGCCAAGTTTCACATGCACACCAACACAATTTCTATGTCTTTGTTTACCTTATAAGTTCATTAGGCCAGGGAGTAATTCATTCATTGGTGACATTCATTCACCAAATACACTGAACACAATATACTTTGTGGAGGATGCAAAGATATTCATAGATATGATCCTTGCCCTTGAGGACCTTCCAATCTAGCTGCCAGGAAAGAAGAAATCTGATAAAACCAAAACCAGGGCTTGGCACTGAAGCTCAGTGAATAGGGCACCAGCCACATACACATACCCGAGGCTGGCAGGTTTGACCCCCACCCAGGCCTGCTAAACAATGACAACTGCAACCAAAAAATAGCCGGGCATTGTGGCAGCTACTTGGGAGGCTGAGGCAAGAGAATCACTTGAGCCCAGGGGTTTGAGGGCTGTGATGTCCTCAAACTGTGAGCTGTGAGCTGTGATGCCATAGCACTGTACTGAGGGTGACATAGTGAGACTCTGTTTCAAAAAAAAAAAAAAAAAGCCAAAACCAGACAGTCAAAGGCAGGCTTCTTGGAGAGAGTTAATCTGGGCCTTAAGAATGAGTAAGCTTTCGTGAGAGAACAATGTAATCAATGGTGTAAAAGCAGGAAAGAAAGGGCAACTTTGGGGGAGCACTGAGTTGGTGTTTTGAGCACTGATGTTACCTTATGGTGGGGAGTGGACTCCACCCACGAGGGCCTGGAACTAAAGTTATTGCCAGAACACTTAACAGCTTCAAGATGCAGAACTCAAACTATCTTAATTAAATGAAAGTTAGTGGTTCCTGTAAGTGAAAAGTTCAGGGTAGTCCAAGAGACTTGGCTGGGCCCAGGGGCTCAAACAATGATGTGAAGACAAGGTTTCCATCCCTTTGCTCAGGCATTCTCTCCTCAAGTGGTGAAGAGGCTGCTGGCAGTCCCAGTCTCATACTAGCCTTTAATGAGGTAACTAGGTCATACCCCTGAACTGTGGCCAAGGAGCTTCATACTCTGGCCCAAGACGAGGATGGCTACACGTGGCATCTTAGATTCAGAGATGTACCACTGATGGTAGCTGGGATGTGTGAGCTCTTACGTGAGGCTTGCTCCCATCAGAGATCCTTGTTGGCATAAGCTTCCAATAGCCTGTCAGCCCTTCTCTTACTGTGATACTAAGATGTGAGACCACTGACAGGTCTGCTTTCTTGCAGAAGTTCCATGTGTTGGCTCAGAGCCTGTAGCACAGTGATTATGGTGCTGGCCTGGGGGTGAGTTCGAACCCAGCCTGGACCAGCTAAACAATGACAACTGCAACAAAAAATAGCCGGGCATTGTGGCAGGCTCCGGTAGTTCTAGCTACTTGGGAGAATAAGGCAAGAGAATCACTTAAGCTCAAGAGTTTGAGGTTGCTGTGAGCTATGATGCCACAGTACTCTACTGAGGGTGACATAATGAGACTCTGTCTCAAAAAAAAAAAAAAGTTCCATGTGTCCTGTCTTTGAACAGAGCTGGAACTCTCTGGCTCACCCACTCTGAAACAGCAAACAGCCTTGATTATGCTGGCCTTGTCTCAGGAATTGTTTCTTTTACTTCTTTCCTACTCTTTCTTCCTGTTCCATTCTAGTGTCTACCCAGCTCCTGACTTTTCCAACTTTTTCCTTTCCACTTCGAGCTCAACACTTTGTTCAAGTAGTACTGGGCACTCTTGAAGACAAAGCTTGGACACATCCTGGCTGTTTGGGGTACCCTCCCACCAACCCAGGTCCCACTTGCATATCTCCATCCTGAATTTGGCTCGATGGGTGGGATGGGCCAAATTGGGCCCAAAATGGGGGCTGCAGCAGACAACAGAAGGCAAGAAGACAATGGGGCTGATGCCCTGGTTGCCATTTGAGTACATTTTTTGAGGTAATTTATCAGAATTCTTAATTTTCTGCTGATCTTGGAATGATATAGGATTATTCAGGGTTTTCCAAAGAAACAGAACAAATAGGATGTGAATATATATACAGAAAGGAACTTATTTATAAGAAATTGGCTCATGGGGCGGTACCTGTGGCTCAGTGAGTAGGGCACTGGCCCCATATACTGAGGGTGGCAGGTTTGAACCCGGCCCTGGCCAAATTGCAACAAAAATATAGCTGGGCATTGTGGCAGGTGCCTATAGTCGCTACTCAGGAGGCTGAGGCAAGAGAATCGCCTAAGCCCAAGAGCTGGAGGTTGCTGTGAGCTGTGACGCCACAGTATTCTACCAAGTGCAACAAAGTGAGACTCTGTCTCTAAAAAAAAAAAAAAAAGAAATTGGCTCATGAAATGATAGAGGCTGACAACACCCAAGATCTGCAGGAGAGTCAGCAAGCTGGACCCAGAGCTAATGTTTCAGTTCAAGTCCAAAGGCAGGAAGAAAGTTGATGTTTAGCTCAAAGACAGTCACACAGGAGGTATTGTGTCTTACTCAGGCATCCAACTGGTTAGATAAGCCCACTCACCTTACGGAGGGCAATCTGCTTAACTCAGTCCACCAACTTAAATGTTAATCTCATCCAGAAACACCCTCACAGAATTATACCTAGAATAATATCTGAGTACTCTGTGGCCTAGTCAAGTTGGCACATAAAATTAGCTGTCACAGTTTCCGTCTTTACCATGTGCTCAATATTTAACAAATATCTCTACACTGAACTTTTGCCCCCAGCCTTGGACCTACTTACTATAGAAAGATGTTGAGAAATTTTCTAAGTGAGAATTTTAAGTGGATGAAAGGTTTAAAAAAATAAACAGGTCTAGAAAAAAGGATGGAATAGCAATCTTAAATGTGTGAGGAGATAATTAGTTGCTCAGATGTGTGATCTAAAAAAATACTCCTTCTCATTATGACTCAGTTTCCTCATATATAAATGAGGGGCTGAAGTGAGAGACTTTGAAGTTCCTGCCAGCCCTGAAGATCTGTGACTGCCAGAGAGAAGGATGTCACCCTCTGCATCCACTGTGGTAGATCAAGAAAAACCAGGGAACCAGGTGCAATGGCTCATACCTAGAGTCTCAGCTACTCAGGAGGCTGAGGTGGGAGGATCCTTTGTGCCCAGAAGTACAAGATCGGCCTGGGCAACATAGCAAGACCTTGTTTCTAAAATTACATTTTTGGAAAGAAGGACTGTAGAGCTTCTAGACAGCTGAACACATAGTAGTTTCTAGAGGGTGATGCTCCCAAACCAAAAAATATATATATATATTTTTTGAGACAGAGTCTCACTCTGTCACCCTGGGTAGAGTGCCGTGGC
This sequence comes from Galagoides demidoff, assembly GCA_963574575.1. NCBI lineage: Eukaryota > Metazoa > Chordata > Mammalia > Primates > Galagidae > Galagoides > Galagoides demidoff. Next base: position 4,991 of record CAUYQV010160499.1, read on the forward strand.
ATCATCATCGCTCACTGCAACCTCAGACTCCTGGGCTTAAGTAATCCTCTTGCCTCAGCTTCCCAAGTAGCTGGAACTATAGGCATGCTCCACAATACCCAGCTTATTTTTCTATTTCTATTTTTATTTATTTATTTTTATTGAGACAGAGTCTCACTTTGTCACCCTTAGTAGAGCGCTGTGGCATCATGGCTCACAGCAACTTGGGCTCAAGTGATTCTCTTGCCTCAGACTCCCAAATAGTTGGGACTACAGGCACCCATCACAATGCCTGGCTATTTTTGCTTTTACCTTTTCAGTGTTTTAGCAGGCCTGGGCTGGGTTAGAACCCACTGGCCCCAGAGCATGTGGCCAGCGCCCTAACCACTGAGCAATGAGTACCTAGCTGATTTTTCTATTTTTATTTTTATTTTTATTTTTTTTTGAGACAGAGTCTCAAGCTGTCACTCTAGGTAGAGTGTTGTGGTGTCACAGCTCACAGCAACCTCACAGTCCTAGGCTCAAGCGATTCTCTTGCCTCAGCCTCCCAAGTAGCTGGGACTACAGGTGCCCACCACAGTGCCTGGCTATTTCTGTTGTTGTTGTTGCAGTTGTCATTGTTGTTTTAGCTGGCTGGGCCAGGTTCAAACCTGCCAGCCTCAGTGTATGTGACTGGCTCCCTACCCACTGAGGTATAGGTGCCACCTTTTCTATTTTTAGTAGAAACAAGGTCTCACTTTTGCTCAGGCTCGTCTCAAACTCCTGAGCTCAAGCTACCCTCCCACCTCAAACTCCTTAGCTCAAGCTATCCACCACCTCAGCCTTTTAGGCATGAACCATTGGGCCCAGCCTATTTTAAGATTTTTTTTTTAACTTTTGAAAAATTGAATACTTGGTGAAAGGCTGCAAGAATAGGACACCAAATTCTCATATAACTTTTAGGTAGACTTACCAGTTGCTAACATTTTTGTCATTTATTTTTAATAAGATTTTAAAAACCAGCAACACCCATAGCTTAGTGGTAGGGTGCTGGCCACGTATACCAAGGTTGGCATGTTCAAATCCAGCCTGGGCCAGCTCAAACAACAATGACAACTGCATCCAAAAAAAAAAAAAATAGCTGGGCGTTGCGGCGGGCACCTGTAGTCCCAGATACTTGGGAGGCTGAGGCAAGAGAATCGCTTAAGCCCCAGAGTTTAAGGTTGCTGTGAGTTGTGACACCATATCACTCTACCCAGGGCAACAGCTTGAAACTCTGTCTCTCTCTCTCTCAAAAAAAAAAAAAAAAAAGATTTTATAAACCATGAAATTCATTCTGTAAAGTATAATTCAATGGTATTTAGTATATTCATGAAGTTGTGCATTCATCACCACTAATTCTAGAATATTTTCATTAACCTCCCCCAAAAACCATATACACATCAGCAATTACCCCCACCCCTACCCCGCCATTGCTGCTTTCCTTCAGCACCTGGGAACCCCTAATCTTAATTCTGTCTCTATGGATTTGCCTGTTCTGGAGATTTCATATTAATGGAGTCATACAATGGGTAGCCTTTTGTGTCTGGCTTCTTTCAATGTTTTCTTTCTTTCTTTCTTTTTTTTTTTGTTGCAGTTTTTGTCCAGGGCTGGGTTTGAACCCGCAACCTCTGGCATATGGGGCCAGTGCCCTACTCCTTTGAGCCACAGGCACTGCCCCTCTTTCAATGTTTTCAAGCTTTATCCACATCGTAGCACGTATCAGTATTTTACTCCTTTTTCTGGCTGAATAATACCCTGGTACAGATAGACCACATTTTGTTTATTCATTCATGAGATGATGGACATTTGGGTTGTTTCTTCTATGTGTAATACTGCCATAAACATTCATGTACAATTTTTTTTTTCTGAGATAGAGTCTCACTCACTCACCCTGGGTAGTCCCCTGGCATTGTAGCTCACAGAAACCTCAAACTCCTGGGTTTAAACAATCCTACTTCCTCAGCCTCTCAAGTAGCTGGGACTACAGATGCTTGCCACAATGCCTTGCTAGTTTTCCTATTTTTAGTAAAGACAGGGTCTAGTTCTTTTTCAGGCTGGTCTCAAACTCCTGAGCTCAAGCAATCCACCTGTCTTGGCCTCCCAGAATGCTTGGATTACAGGCATAAGCCACTGTGTCCAGCCTCATGTATAATTTTTTATGTGGATATATTTTTCCAATGAGTACAAATGCTGGGTCATGGTAATTCTATTTGTAATAGTTTGAGGAATTTCCAGACTGTTTTCCAAAGCTTTCCATTTTACATTCTCACAATGTATGAGGATTGTTCTACACGTTTGCCAGCACCTGTCATTGTCCATCTTTTTTATTCTAGTCATACTAATGGTTTTGATTTGCATTTCACTTTATGACTAATAATGTTGGGCATCCTTTCATGTGTTGTTGGCCATTTGTGTGTCTTCTTAGAGAAATGTCTATTGAAATCCTTCGCCTAGGACAGTGCCTGTGGCTCAGTGGGTAGGGCACCGGTCCCATATACTGAGGGTGGTGGGTTCAAACTCAGCCCCAGCCGAACTGCAACAAAAAATAGCCAGGCATTGTGGTGGGCACCTGTAGTCCCAGCTACTCGGGAGGCTGAGGCAAGAGAATCGTTTAAGCCCAGGAGCTGGAGGTTGCTATGAGCTGTGTGATGCCACAGCACTCTACTGAGGGCGATAAAGTAAGACTCTGTCTCTTAAAAAAAAAAAAGAAAGAAAGAAATCTTTTGCCTACTTTTAAATTGGGTTACTTGTCTTTTTATTATTAAGTTGTAAGAGTTCTTCACATATTCTATAAAATAGCCCCTTATCAAGGTAGAAAAGAGTCACTGTGGCAAGAGGACTACATCTAGAAAAGTTTGTGCCCAATAAATAAACAATTAAAACATTTTGGAGAAATGGAAAAATATGACTTGATACTTTCCATTGCGACAGAATGCTCTTTTAAAAAAACAAATAGAACTTAGATACCCTTATTAAATTTCAGAGTGAAGGAAATAGATGTTGGAAACTCTTGCTCTGATCTTACCTAAGGGTATATTAGTCCGTGTACTTTTAGTTGCAAAATCACTAAAATCTCAACTCAAATTGGTCATGGAATAAAGGAATGTACTGGCTGAATACCAGAAGAGTTAAATCCTGAAGTGAATTCAGGGACTCCCAAGCTGCTATCCGGTTCTCTTTACTCTGTCCTCCTGCTCCACCCCAGATGTTGCCTCCATTTCCCAGCCAGGCCTTTCCGTAATGATGGTAAACAGAAAACCAAGCAAGCTCTCTACAAATGACCCAGGATTCACTCTGATTTGACCAGAATTCAGTGCCCTGATTGGCCTGGCCTGGGGTCAATTATTTACTCCTAATGCTGGGAATAGAGTCACAATGAGAAGAAGGTGGAGTGCTTCCATGCAAAGGAAATTAAAGTTACTTTTCCTAAAAGAAGGGATAATGGATGCTGAAACAACAAATATCTCCCAGAAATGAAGAGGACTCTAGGCTCAAAAAGCCACCCCATACCCTAAGTTTTCCCTTTCCCAGCAGAATTGGGCTCCCTTCCTCGGTGCTCCTGATAGAGCCTTGTCTTTGCCTCCTTCAGCACACTCATCACATGGTGTCGTCATTGTTCTCATATCTGTCTCCACAGTGTCTTCTCTTTTTTTTTTTTTGTGGAAACAGAGTCTCACTTATTGCCCTTGGTAGAGTGCTGTGGCATCACATAGCTCACAGCAACCTCCAACTCCTGGGCTTAGGTGATTCTCTTGCCTCAGCCTCCCGAGTAGCTGGGACTACAGGCCCCCGCCGCAATGCTCGGCTATTTTTTGGCTGCAGTTTGGCTGGGGGCCAGGTTCGAACCAGCCACCCTAGGTATATGGGGCTGGCGCACTACCCACTGAGCCACAGGCGCCGCCCAACAGTGTCTTCTCTTATATCTTAGCCAGCAAGGGAAGGAAATAAGGTAGCTGCCCAAACAATGACAGGTCATACCAAAGATATGCGACAAAATGCAATGGGGTTTCAAAGAAGGGCAAGACTGAAGACATCAGGAAATCTATTCTGGGGTCTCTGAGGGCCCTGAGAAATAAAGCAAAGGTGTGGCAAGTAAGAGCAAAATATCCCCTTCATTATTGCTAGAAGGGATGGACTGGGGGACATGGTTTTAGATTTGTCAGCTAAATGAGCTGCTAACACAAATCCCATAATGAAGCAGGCTAACCTGCCGAGCTAGAGAGCACTAGACCAAAGAGTGCCTGCCCTGGTCCCTGGAGGGGTAGAGCCTTCCCAGAGAGATTGGCGGCTTTCTGTACTCTGCAGGCAGGTCTTTTCCAAGAAGAAACAGGGTGCAGTTAGTCTATGCATGACCACTTTTCCCTTTCCCCCTACCCATCAGAGGAGCCATCTTTTATTCTCTCTGGAGCAAAGTAAATAAAGAAGTGGAGAGGGAGAGGAACTCCCTAGTGGAGCTCCCCAAACACGGAAGAAAACTAGTAAGATTTCTTTCTTTCTTTCTTTCTTTTTTTTTTTGAGACAGAGTCTCACTATGTCACCCTCTGTAGAGTACTATGGTGTCACAGCTCACAGCAACCTCCAACTCTTGGGATTAAGCAATTCTCTTGCCTCAGCCTCCCAAGTAGCTAGGACTATGGGCCCACAAGGCCCAGCTATTTTTTGGTTATAGTTGGCCTGGGCTGGATTCAAACTCACCAGCTCCCATGTATGTGGCTGGTGCCCTAGCTACTGAGCTATAAGCGCTGAGCCATTAGTGAGTTTTCAAGGCTTGTGGAGAAGGCAGCATTTAAGGCACGCCTACAGGCTGGGCACCTGTAGCTCAGTGATTGGATTACCGGCTCTGCGCATCAGAAGGTGGTGGGTTGGAACCCGGTCCAGGCCTGGTTAACAACAACAAAAAAGATGGGCTTACAGTCTTGAGCAGGAGGGAAAGAAGAAACTTTGAGCTAACACTCTTAAGTGTAGCTTCTGGTAACCTCCACAGTCAGTGTGTCCCTACTCTTGTCCCACGGCACTCTCTAATAAGTGCCCTTCTGCCTCGCCTGCTGGTCTGGGTTGCTGTATAGTAACTCCACACCTTGGCACTTGGCTCCTGACCTATTCTGTGTGGGTGTGTATCTCTATACTTTAAAGTACTCTTCCAGCTACAGGGAGCTTTGTTCCTCTGCACCTGCTACACTGCCAAGAGCAGATCTATTTCCAGTTCCAGTAGCTCCTGCGCCTGGACTCCCTCCCACAGAGGTAAACTGGGCCAGGCCAAAGATATGTTTTTAACCTAAGCTGACCCAGAAACTCACTGTGCAGAGGAAGGAAGGAAACAATAAGGAGTATATTCCATTTTGCTCCTTGAGCTCCAGGCCCTCCATTGCCTGTTGGGAATACAGAAGCGACTCTTATTTACATGAGGCAGAGAAGCCTTGCTCTGGCAGGGTAGAGGCTATCTTATATATTTTCTTTCTTTTCTTTTTTGAGACACAGTCTCATTATGTCGTCTTCGGTAGAGTGCTGTGACATAAAAAAGAACAGCAACCTCAAACTTCTGGGCTTCAGTGATTCTCTTGCCTCAGCCTCCCAGTAGCTAGGACTATAGGTATCCATCACAACACCTGGCTATTTTTTGTTGCAGTTGTTGTTTTGCTGGCCTGGGTTTGAACCCGCCAGCCTTGGTATATGTGGCTGGTGCTGTAACCACTATGCTACAGGCACCGAGCCTATCTCACTTATTTTCAACAGGGATTCTGAAGTGGTCTCAAGAAGAGTTGATCCACTGATCTGAGTGTGGATAAACTCTTGGTCTTGCATTTCTACATACAGCCCCATCCTTTTTTTGTGTGTTTTTTGGAGACAGAGTCTCATTCTGTTGTCTCAGGCTAGAATGCCATGGCGTCAACCTAGCTGATGGCAACCTCAGACTCCTGGGCTCAAGCAATGCTCCTGCCTCAGCCTCCTGAGTAGCGGGGACTACAGGTGTCTGCCACAATGCCCAGCTAATTTTTCTGTTTGTAGTAGCGACAGGGTCTCACTCTTGCTCAACCTGGTCTCAAACTCTGAGCTCAAGTAATCTTCCCACTTAGGCCTCTCACAGTGCTAGGATTACAGGCATAAGCTACCATGCCTGGCCTCACCCCATCCTTAATGACAAAAACAGATGCTTTCATGAATAGCTTTTAGATATGAATTAGGAGGAAATTGTCTGCTATAAAGAAAGAGATTTCACACACTGAAGAGTAAGTGGATGAATCTATAAACCTTTCCATTCTAAATAATAGATGAATAGAGCTTTGGATTGCATACAAATTTCGAGGGAAAGAATAGTACTTATTGCTTACTGCTCTTTGGCCTGACAGTTGGAGCCCAGGGTTGCATCAGACTCTCCAAGTCCTTAGGGGAACAGGACAAAGGCACAGACACCAAAGCTAGCAATAACCAACTTCGAACAGGCCCATAAACCCTCTGTGGAATGCCTGCCCTCAGAAGTAATGCCTGAGAAATGATTTCTTTCTTTCTTTTTTGATAGTGTCTCACTTTGTCTCCCTGGGTAGAGTGCTGTGCCATCATAGCTCACAGCAACCTGAAACTCTTGGGCTCAAGTGATCCCTTTGCCTTAGCCGCTGCAGTAGCTGAGACTTGCAGGTGCCCGCATCATGCCTAGCTAGTTTTTCTTTCTTTTTTTTCTGTTTTCAGTAGAGATGGGGTATTGGTCAGGCTGGTCCACCTGAGTTGGCCTCCCAGAGTGCTAGGATTATAAGTGGGAGCAACTGTGCCTGGCTCACGAGGCATGATTTCTACACATGTTGCTGCCAAGACAATAAATAGGTGATTTCTTTCCTTCTTTTTTTTTTTTTTTTAAGAGACAGAATCTCACTTTGTCGCCCTTGGTAGAATGCTATGGCATTACAGCTCACAGCAACCTCCAACTCCTGGGCTTAGGCGATTCTCTTGCCTCAGCCTCCCGCCACAAGGCCCGGCTATTGTTTGTTGCAGTTTGGCCAGGGCTGGGTTTGAACCTGCCACCCTTGGTATATGGGGCTGGCGCCCTACTCACTGAGCCACAGGCAC
>CAUYQV010160501.1:0-18145 GCA_963574575.1 Galagoides demidoff
ATTTGTGTATCTTCATAAACTGGCCATTATGACTCTCTAGTTTCCTATTAATTTTGTTTACTCAAACTCACTTTTTAAATCTTATCTTGGCTACTTGCTGGAGTACCTTTTGCTCCTCATTTCATTAAAACCATTTGTCAAGGCTCGGCACCTGTGGCTCAATCGGCTAAGGCGTCAGCCATGTATACCTAACGTGGCGGGTTCGAATCCCCAGCCCGGGCCCGCCAAACAACAATGATGGCTGCAACCAAAAAATGGCCGATCATTGTGGCGGGCGCCTGTGGTCCCAGCTACTTGGGAGGCGGAGGCAGGAGACTGGCTTGAGCCCAGGAGTTGGAGGTTGCTATGAGCTGTGATGCCATGGGACTCTACCCAGGGGAATAGCTTGAGGCTCCGTCTCAAAAAAAAAAAAAAGAAAGTAACAGAACTATTTGGGGGTGGTGGCCAGGCTGAAAAGGGGAAATAGATTTTTTTTTTTTTTTTGAGACAGAGTCTCACTTTATTGCCTTTGGTAGAGTGCTGTGGCGTCATAGCTCACAGGAACCTCCAACTCCTGGGCTTAGGCAATTCTCCTGCCTCAGCCTCCTGAGTAGCTGGGACTACAGGTGCCCACTGTAATGCCTGGCTATTTTTTGGTTGCAGTTGGCTGGGGCTGGGTTTGAACCCACCACCCTTGGTATATGGGGCCGCTGCCCTATTCACTGAGCCACAGGTACTGCCGTCTTTTTCTTTTTTTTAGAGACAGGGTCTTGCTTTATTGCCCTCAGTAGAGTGCTGTGGCATCACCAACTCCTGGGTTAAGCGATTCTCTTGCCTCAGACTCCTGACTAGCTGAGACTGCAGGTGTCTGCCACAATGTCCAGCTATTTTTTGTTGCAGTTTGGCCAGGGTCAGGTTTGAACCTGCCACCCTTGGTATATGGGTCTGGTGCCCTAACCACTGAGCCACAGGTGCTGCCCTTTTTTTTTATTTGAGACAGAGCCTCAAGCTATTGCCCTGGGTAGAATGCCATGGCATCACAGCTCACAGCAACCTCCAACTCCTGGGCTCAAGCGATTTTCCTATCTTTGCCTCCCAAGTACCTGGGACTACAGGTGCCAGCCACAACACCCGGCTATTTTTTGCAGCTGTCATTGTTGTTTGGCAGGCCTGGGCTGGATTTGAATCCACCAGCTCAGGTGTATGTGACTGGCACCTTAGCTGCTTGAGCCACGGGCTCAGAGCTGAGACTCTTTTAAAAAAGAAAAATATTTGGTGGTGCCTGCGGCTCAGTGAGTAAGGCGCCAGCCCCATATACCAAGGGTGGCGAGTTTAAACCTGGCCCTGGCTGAACTGCAACCAAAAAATAGCTGGACATTGTGGCAGGTGCCTGTAGTCCCAGCTACTCAGGAGGCTGAGGCAGGAAAATTGCCTAAGCTCAGGAGTTGGAGGTTGCTGTGAGTTGTGTGATGCCACGGCACTCTACTGAGGGCGATAAAGTAAGATTCTGTCTCTACAAAAAAAAAAAGAAAAATGTTATTCTTATTGTCATCATCCCAACAGCTTGGATAGTTGGATCTAGATTGGTTTATCTTCTTATGAGTTGAACACATTCCCTGCAAGTTTGTGTGGCCTTGTCTCAGACTAGGAGAGCTCAGGCGACAGGCCCCTGGTGGTGTGTGCACAGCATGGTGTCACTGATGAGCACTGCACCAACCCACTTAACTCTGCCAGTTTGAACGGTCAGGTGTTTTGGAGCACCCAGTCTGCAGGTATTTTGCTCACATGGTTTTCAGGGTCTTCCAGTGTGTTGGAAATGAAGTGTGAAGGCTGGTGACCTAGAAGATAGGAGGGGACACCTTCTCCTAGACCTGGCTGGTAGATGCTTAGGAAGGACAGAACGTGATCTCTACCCAGCAGTGACAGGTGCATACACCCACACATCCTGTAGAGACCGTCATGACACGTTTGCTTTGTTGTCCAAACAGATTTAATTCACATAGTACTTCCCCTCGAGAGTTTACAGTTTCCTTTTTTTTTTTCTGAGACAGAGTCTCAAGCTGTCACCCTGGGTAGAGTGCTGTGGTGTCACAGCTCACAGCAACCTCCAACTCTTCGGCTGAAGTGATTCTCTTGCCTTATTCTCCCATGTAGCTGGGACTACAGGTGCCCGCCACAATGCCCGGCTACTTTTTTGTTGCAGTTGTCGTCGTTTTAGCTGGCCCAGGCTGGGTTCGAACCTGCTAATCTCAGTGTATGTTGCTGGCACCCTGCCCACTGAGCTATGGGCGCTGCCGAGAATTTAGTTTCACCAATGGTTTTGTGTTCATGGCTGCAAAAGGGGAGGCCGTGAGGCTTCAGAGTCAAGCAGATCTGGGTTTTCATGTCAACCGCACCATTTACTGGCTCCGTGTCTTTGGGCATGTTTGCTGTCTGCCCCGTGCTTCAGTCTCCTTACTTGTAAAATGAGGCTGGTAATCAGACACAGTACTTGAAGTATTCAGAACAGTAGCTAGCTGCGAGAGGGCACCCAATAAACAGCCAGTATTACGAAAGCAGAGGGGGATTAAGGGTGGAAGAGAAGAGGGAAAACAACAAACAGTTCCCAAATGTCTGCTATGCACCAGGTGTTGGGCTGGGTTCTTGACCCATGTGGATTGTATTTGTTTATCCCTTTGGCTCCTCTGTAAGTGTGGGAGCATTACCTCCATTTTGCAAATGAGGAACCAAATTAAGTAATTTGCTTGAGGTTTCTCAGTTGAGGTGATAGGTGGAGCCAGTAAAATAGCCAGTTCTATTTTTTCCCAAAGTCCAAGGCATTTTCAAGAATACTCTGATGTGTCTTAATGTGCCAGACAAGTTACATAGAGAAGAATATCCTCAGAATTCATGGGAATGACTGCTGGGGACTGGTGTGACTCGGAGGACGTGGGAGTGGAGGCTGGACTCCGGAGGAGAAGTGGCCAGAAAATGGGAAGGACCTCCTGTGTAGGAAGGAGTCAGGGCGGCTTGCATGGGAGCCTGTCTCTTCATTTGTTTATTATTATTATTATTTTTTGAAACAGAGTCTCACTCTGTTCCCCAGGCTAGAATGCTCTGGCATCATAGCTCACGGCAAACTCCTGGGCTCAAGTGATCCTCTTGCTTTGGCCTCCCAAGTAGCTGGGACTTACAGGCATGTGCCACCATACCTGGCTAGTTTTTCTATTTTTAGCAGAGACAGAGTCTTGCTCTCGCTTAGGCTAATTTTGAACTCTTGAGCTGAAGCAATCCTCCCACTCAGCTTCCCAGAGTGTTAGGAATACAGGCGTGAGCCAGGGTACCTGGCCAACCCTGTCTTTTTATATCTAGCTGTCTTTGGGTGATGGATTGATGAGAGAGAGTAGAGTTGATATGCAAAGGGCCTCAGGTGCCAATTGAACCAGTTTGGGCCTTCACCTGCAGGCAGTGGTGTAACACTGACAGTATTAGAGCAGAGAGAGGAATCTGAGTTTAATCTGGCCAGACGCAGAGACTGGATTGGGAAGGGAGAAGAAGTGGGAGGATCTCTTAGTTGGGAGACTCCTGAAGTATCAAGTGAGGATATGATGGCCTGGAGAAAGAGAATAAGGAGCCGGATCACTGACTCTCTCTGGGGGCCCAAGGACAGATATGAGTGGATGGCAGGATTGTGCCCCTCGCTGGTGGGGCGGACTCTGGAGCTGGTAACAGAGGGGAGAGCTCTGGGAAAGGGCCTAGAAGTTGGCCATAGTCTTACCTGAGACCCACTGCATACAAAACATCTTGTAGAAATGCCCAGTAGACAGTGGAGGGGCCTAGCCGGGCTGGATAGCCCTGTTTATAATCAAGTGTGACAACTGGTGGTTCTTGAGAGGAGAAGAGGAAGGTTTAGATATGCACTGTCCAATATGGCAGCCACTAGCCATACGTGGGTGTTTACATTTTGATCTAGGTAAAATCTAATCAATTCAGTTTTTCTTTTGCTCAGACCACATTTTAAGTGTTCCAGTGTGGCTAGGGCTACTATACGAGATGGTGCACTGATAGATTATTTCTGTCATCAAAAAAGTTCTACCGGGCAAGGGCCCACGGGAGGAAATGGGGCAAAAGAAAGACAGAGGGAGCCATTGAATAAAGAAGTGTTTCTGCCTCTCAGGTAATTACCAAAAGAAATGGAATATTTCGATTTTGGTTTGTGTTTATTTTTTTCCTTGTGTGAGGTCAAAAGCCCAGACTTGAAGTCAGTGGAAGGCTGGGCTACACAAGACGTTAAAATTGAGGCCTTGCCTCCTGTCTTCGTTTTGTAGGTCTTGGCCTTCAACATGTCTGATTTGGCTTCTAGCGCACTTTTCAGTCATGCAGTGGAGACTGTAGGCTCCAGCTGACTATGGGAAAAGAAGACAGCAACCATAGGAAGCAGATACTGTTATCTTGGCTCAGTTGAGGAAGTGGAGACTTAGAGACATTAGATAACTTGTTCAAGGTCACACAGCTGGTTAGAGGCAAGGCCAGAAATAGAACCTAAGTATTTGAATGCAAATCTGATGTGTATATGTAATATGTATATTTTTGTGTACATATGTAATGCAAAAATACATTTTTCTTTTTGAGATAGAGTTTTACTATGTCACCCTTTGGTAGAGTGCCATGGCGTCACAGCTCACAACCTCAAACTCTTGGGCTTAAGCGATTCTCTTGCCTCAACCTCCCAAGTAGCTGGGACTATAGGCCCCTGCCGCAATGCCTGGCTGGTTTTTTGTTGTATTTATTCATTGTTGTTTTAGCTGGCCAGGCCAGGTTCGAACCCACTAGCCTTGGTATATGTGACTGGTGCCCTACCCACTGAGTTACAGGTGCCGCCCACACTCAGTCTTTTCTAATGCAGACAGATATGTCAGGCCATGCTCATAACTACCATCCTTAATCTCTTGTTGGAAGTTCTAAAGTCCCCAAAACTCTGAAGTCTAAAACAATTTTTCTTGTAAGGTTGACCCAAGTTCAATTCACTGGTAGGACTTGCCTGGTCTGACATGAGACTATTTATAGGCTTTGTTTATCCCACTTTGTTACTGTTCAAAAGTTATACTGTGGAAATATAAAAGGGTTTGATTACTAGGTGTTACCTCAGACTCTGTTGGGGTTGCTATATAACATATGGCATAGGAAATGTGTTATCTAAAATCCTCCCCCCCATTTTTTTTCTTTTTTTTTGAGACAGAGTGTCACTTTGTCACCCTTGGTAGAGTGCCATGGTGTCATAGCTCGCAGCAACCTCAAACTCTTGGACTTAAGTGATTCTCTTGCCTCAGCCTCCAAAGTAGCTGGGATTATAGGCGCCTGCCACAACGCCGGGTTATTTTTAGAGACAGGGTCTTGTTCTTCCTCAGGCTGGTCTTAAACCTGTGAGCTCAGGCAGTCCACCTGCCTCAGCCTCCCAGAGTGCTAGGATTACAGGCATGAGCCACCATGCCCGGCCTAAAGTCCTCCAAATTTTTAATTCCAAAGTACACTTGGCCTAGAAGTTTTAGGTAAGGGATCATGGGCTATACTGTAGTGTGGGCTAAGGAAGGGGCCTCAAGGGTTAATACTGACTATTTGGTGAGGTTTTTGAGAAGCTTGTTGGTTCTAAAAGATGTGAAGTACAAAGTGTAGAATTTGTAAGAAAAATAGAACATTTGCACCTTTGCACGTTGAATCAAGTTGCTGTTGTTAGTATGGCTGACCTGCTAGGTAGGTTCTTCCTGGGAAACGGTTTCCATTGTAGTGGTTGGTAAGGATCACTCCGAGCTTAGTCTGTGCCCTGAGGCTATTTGTTCAGGATGCCATTGCGTGATGTGTGCATCGCCACAGAGCAAAAACATGAGCCCCTGCTCCCAAGAAGCTTGTGATCTAGCTAGAGAGGTAAGACAAATAAGAACAGTTAAACCCAGTTGCAGTTCCATTGCGACGAAAGCCTTGATGGGGGTAAACACTGTGTTGCATGAGCATATAAGGAGAGGGCCAGAGCAGGGTTTTTGGAGGAAATGACTCCTAAACCGAGCCTTGAAGGATGAGTTTATAGTCCACAACATGAAGATGGAATTGGGAGGTGGGTAGGATGTACCCAGGAGCAGGGGCAGACTGAGGAAGGGACATCGAAAAGATAAATAGTTCTGATGTGACTGGATTGGGGAGTAGGAAAGGGAGGTTGGGGGGGGGCATAGGAGACAGGGCTGGAGAGGTAGATTGAGGCTATTTATAATTCTTTGTGTGTAGTACTTGGATGTTTGGGTTTTATTCATGTCAGTTTTTAAGAGATTTTATGCTCAGGAATGACCTGCCCAGGTTGTGTTGTGTTGTGTGAGCAGAATGCAGGCAAGGAAATCACTAAGTGCTCTTCACAGAAATATTAAGGGCCTAAAAGGCACGGCAGTGGGGACAGAGAAGAGGGTCAGGTGTAAAAATGCTTAGGAGAGAGGATTCATAGGCCTTGGTAACCAAACATGGGAAGAAAGCAGAAATCCCTGCTGTCACCTAAAAGACTGAAGGTCTGATGTTGGAAAAAGAGCAGAGTGGGAGAGGGGAAGAAGGAGAGGAGAAAGGACAGGAAGCTGTGGCCAGAGAGGGAACTGTGGGGCTGTGTAATGGCAAGTTTGGTAAAGAGCTGCTGACAGCCAGCTTCTGTGCCAGATTCAGGAAAGAAGAGATTCCGAGAAGACTGCCCTGTGGCTGGAAATCCCCCACATCATGCCTTAAAGTTTCCATAGGTAGGGTCATGAATGAAGATGTTCCAGTCCTTGCTGGACTCAGTCCAGAGAGAGACTCCACGTGAGAGCATCAACAAGATATATATCTGCACGGCCATTTTGCCACCAGGACACTGCCCAGGTCTGGCTGTGAGCTGAATCTACGGGGACAGCCCATGGGTCCCCAGGAGCTGTCCTAGGCTATTAGGAAGTACCCAAAGAAGCAAAATCCCGAAGGACTCCTTAGGAAGCACTGACGTTCAGAAATAGCCTTAATCATAATTCCTCAGTTTGGAAAGTGCAGGTGCCCTTGCATATTGTAAAACCCCATTATATATGTACGTTAGAGTCCCTACTGTAGAGGCAAAGAAGTTAAGACCCAGAAGAGGAAGTCACACAGGAAGGTTAATGGTGTAGCTGGATGTTAAGTTTCCTGATACATTGCTGCTCTTCACACATCAAGTGCCTTCTGTGTACCAGGTAGTGTTCTGTGTCTCCGGGAAGTAGCATAAAGAATACTAATACTAATACTATTCTTTCCCTGCCTCATAATTACTTTTTTATTTTAAAAATTTTTCTTTAAGACAGAGTCTCGCTCTATTTGTTGCCCTGGCTGGAGTGAAGTGGCATGATACTATCTTACTGCAGCCTCAAATTTCTGGGCTCAAGAGATTCTGTCTCAGCTTCCCAAATAACTGGGATTACAGGTGTGCACCACCATGTTTGGGTAATTTTCAGTTTTTTTTTGTAGAGATGGGGATCTCAGTTCTCACTTTGTTGCCCAGGCTGGTCTCAAACTTCTGGCCACAAGTGATCCTCCTGCCTTGGCCTCCCAAAGTGGTAGAATTACAGATGTGAGCTATCATGCCCAGCAAAGCTTACATTTTAGTGGGAATGGCATCCCATACTAATAGATATAAAATTGAATAACAAATGGTGTTAGTACTAAGGGGGATTTTTTTTTTTTTTTAAAGCAGAGGTGTAGTTCCCAAACTGTGTGCTAAGCTACCCTGGGCCCTGCAGTGAGATTCGCAGGGATACTGTGGGAGATGTAACATTTTCAAGATAAACAGAAATCTGTTGGAACACCAGATAAACTTCTTTTTTTTTTTTTTTCGTTTTTTGAGACAGAGTCTGAAGCTGTTCCCCTGGGAGTACGATGGCATCATAGCTCACAGCAACTTTCAATTCTTGGGCTCAAGTGATCCTCTTGCCTCAGTTTTTCTATTTTTAGTAGAAACAGGGTCTCAGTTTTGCTCAGGCTAGTCTCAAACTCGTGAGCTTAAGCACGAGAGTGTTAGGCGTCAGCCTCCCAGAGTGCTAGGATTATATATGTGAGCCACCACGGCTGGCCCAGATAAACTTCTGACTCAAGGTAGTTCTTGGTTTCAATATTATAGGGTGCTGCCTTCCTTTTGATTGACATTATCTTTGGAAAGTTGGGTTTTTGGTAGCTGCTGTGATTAAAAACAAGTGCTGTACAAAAACCAATGTGGAAAATTGTGTGTTTGGTGTCTAACCTGATTGCAACATTTGAGAAGTTGTGCAGTACCCAACAGGTGTACACATTTTGTTAGTAAGTAATTGTGGTTAAGATTAAATGGAAATGGCTTGGCACCTGTAGCTCAGCGGCTAGGGTGCCAGCCACATACACCAGAGGTGGCCGGTTCAAACCCAGCCTGGGCCTGCCAAACAGCAGTGACAACTACAACCAAAAAATAGCTGGGTGTTATGTGGCAGGGGCGTGTAGTCCCAGCCACTTGGGAGGCTGAGGCAAGAGAATTGCTTAAGCCCAAGAGTTTAAGGTTGCTGTGAGCTGTGACGCCATGGCACTCTACCAAGGGTGACATAGTGAGACTGTCTCAAAAAAAAAAAAAAAACCAAAACAAACAGATAAAATAGAAATGTTTTTCTTTCTATTTATGTGTATTTTTTTTTCAAACTACTACTAAGTTGTTAGGGCTTAAATACTTATTAATTTATTTGGCTCTAACTGCTTAGGTAGAACTGGTGGATATTTATTTTGGCCTAGAGGTGCATTGAGAAAATTATGGAGACGGTAGGGCACTGTGAACTCCACACATTTAAGAGCCTCTGGAATAAGGGGATGGAGTGGTACAAGGTGCTGCGGCTTCTGACTGTTAGACAGGGCGTCAGAGAGAGCTTTTGACATTTGAACAGAGGCCTGGATGGAGGGAAGGAGGGGGGAGATCTGAAGGAAAAGCACTCTAGGCAGAGGGTCCAGCCAGAGTGGAGCCCTGAGTTGAGAATGAGCTTGATATGCTCCATCCAGGGACAGCGAGAAAGGAAGGGTGGCAGGGTTTGGCTAAGTGAGGTGGAGTGTGGCCGGTCAGGTTGGAGAGGCAGCAGAGAGGCCAGGTCAGGTAGAGCCTTATGAAGGCTCCTGAGGGATTGGGTTTTATTCTGAACATGACAGCGTGATGGGAATCTATTTGAATGTTTTAAGCAGGGAAGTTACTTCATCTGATACTCCGATATACTTTTTCCTCCCCCCAAAGTTCATTTTGGCTGCTACATGGAAAACTAACTGTAGGAGTGTACTCAAACCACAAAAAGCAGTAAGGAAGCTGCTGCAGTGGTCTTGGTGAGAACTTCTGGGGTTTTTGGTTTTTGTTCTTGAAGGTAGAACTTGCTTGAATTGCTGATGGCTTCGGTATGGGTATGTGTGTGTGGGGAGGAGTCAGGGTGAGTCCTAGGTATTTATTCTGAGCAGCTGGTTGAGTGATGTGCCATTTACCGAGCTGAAGATAACTCCGGAGAGAATCTGGAGCTCAGTGGCAGATCCGGGCTGGTGATGGAAATTTGGGGGTAGTCAGCATTTAGTCTTACACCTGTGAGGCTAAATGAACTCTGGAGATAGGAGGGACTTTGTTCAGCTATGGAGAACTATGGGAAGTGTGTACTAAAGGAGGGACGAATCATCTACCAAGACCACCAAAGAGGTGGAAGTGGACGAAGCTGAAAACTGAGAATTGACCTTTAGGTTTGGCAACGTGAAGGTGAAGGTAACCTTAACATAGTAGTTGCCCGGAGTACTGGAGACAAGGCCTAATTGCATAGGGTTGAGAAGAGAATGGGAGGGGAGTTGCAGACTAGATAAGCCTTTCGGAGTTTGTTATTTTTTTTAGAGACAGAGTCTTACTTTATCACCCTCAGTAGAGTACTGTGATGTCACAGCTCACAGCAACCTCCAGCTCTTGGACTTAGGCGATTCTCTTGCCTCAGCCTCCTGAGTAGCTGGGGCTACAGCACCTGCCACAATGCCTGGCTATTTTTTTGTTGCAGTTTGGCCAGGGCTGGGTTCAAACCTGCCACCCTCCGTATATGGGGCTGGTGCCCTACTCACTGAGCCACAGGCACTGCCAGGGTTTTTTTTTTTTTTTTTGAGACTGAGTCTCACTTTGTCATCCTTGGTAGAATGCTGTGGCATCATAGCTCTCTGGCCTCCCAGAATGCAAGGATTACAGGTGTGAGCCATGGCCCCTGGCATTTTTTTTTTTAATAAAAATTTAAATTTTGCTGGACTCATTTGGCTCATGCCTGTAATCTTTAGCATTCTGAAAGGCTGAGGCAGGAGGATCACTTGAGCTTAGGAGTTCAAGACCAGCCTGAGCAAGAGTGAGACCCCATCTCTAGTAAAAACACAAAACCTAGCTGGATATGGTGGCAGGCGCGTATTGTCCAAGCTACTTGGGAGGCTTGTGGTAGGAGAGGCACTGGAGCCTAGAAGTTTGAGGTTATAGTGAGCTATGATGACACCAATGCATGCTACCTAGAGTGACAAAGTAAAACGATGTCTCAAAATAAAAAGTTAAATTTTGGGCCCAGTGCAGTAGCTCGCACCTGTAATCTGAGCACTTGGGAGGCCAAGGTGGGTGGATTGCAGGAGCCCACAGGTTTGAGACCAGCCTGAGCCAGAGAACCAATCTCTAAAAATAGCCAGGTGTTGTGGGGGGTGCCTGTAGTCCCAGCTACTCGGGAGGCTGAGGCAAGAGAATCACTTAAGCCCAAGTGTTTTGAGGTTGCTGTGAGCTATGACACTACAGCACTCCGGTGGTGTCAAAGGGCGACAAAGTGACTGTTGTCTCAAAAAAATAAAAAGTTACATTTTAAAACACTTTTAGATTCACTACCCTCTTCAGTGAGGTTGTTTTATACATGTGTGATATGGTTAGTCTTTTGTCATTTTCTACATTTTACCCTAGGACCCCATGATCTAAATGATTTTTGTTTTTTTTGAGACGGAGCCTCAAGCTATCCCCCTGGGTAGAGTGCCATGGCATCACAGCTCATAGCAACCTCCAACTCCTGGGCTCAAGTGAGTCTCCTGCTTCCACCTCCCAAGTAGCTGAGACCACAGGCGCCCGCCACAACACCCCGCCATTTTTTTTTTTTTTTTTGGTTGCAGCCATCATTGTTGTTTGGCGGCCCGGGCTGAGGATTCGAACCTGCCACCTTAGGTGTACGTGGCTGGCACCTTAGCCGATTGAGCCACAGGCGCCGAGCCTAAATGATTTTTTAAATTTGCATTCATTAAGGTTTATTCTTTGTGCCATAAATGTCTGTGGGTTTTGAAACCCATGAATAGTGTCAGGCAGCCATCTTTTTGGTTTCTTCCAGAATAGTTTCACTGCCCTCAAAAGCCCCCTTGTGCTTCAACTGATTAACCCCGCCCTCAGGTCTCCTGTCAAACACTGATTTGTTTACCATCTCTGTAGTTTTTCCTTATTCAGGATGTGTATAATTGGCATCATATAGGACGTCAGCTTTTCAGACTGACTTCTTTCATATAGCAGTGCGTATTTAAGATTCATTCATGTCTTTTCTTTTCTCTCTTTTTTTTGGGACAGAGTCTCGCTCTGTTGCCCTGGGTAGAGTGCTGTGACATCATAGTTCACAGAAACCTCATACTCTTGGGGTTGAGTAATCCCCTTGCCTCAGCCTCCTGAGTAGCTGGGACTACAGGTGTGTGTCACTGTGCCTGGCTAGTTTTTCTATTTTTAGTAGAGACAGGGCCTCCATCTTGCTCAAGTTGGTCTTGAACTCCTGAGCTCAAGCAATTCACCTGCCTTGGCCTTCCAGAGCACTAGGATTTTTTTTTTTTTTTTTTTTGAGACAGAGCCTCAAGCTGTCACCCTGGGTAGAGTACCATGGCATCACAGCTCACAGCAACCTCCAACTCCTGAGTTCAAGTGAGTCTCCTGCCTCCATAGGCGCCCGCCACAACACCTGGCTATTCTTTGGTTGCAGCCATCATTGTTGTTTGGCGGGCCCTGGCTGGATTCAAACCAGCCAACTCAGGTGTATGTGGCTGGCACCTTAGCGGCTTGAGCCACAGGCGCCGAGCCTAGAGCACTAGGATTACAGGTGTGAGCTACCACACCTGGCCTGCATTCATGCCTTTTCATGGCTTGATAACTCATTTCTTTTTTATTGCTGAGAAATATTTTATTAGATGGATATACCATGGTTTGTTTATCTATTTACCTAATAAAAGACATCTTGATTGCTTCCAGTTTTTGGCAGTTAACGATGAAGCTGCTATAAACATTCATATACAGGCTCGGTTCCTGTAGCTCAAGCAGCTGAGGCACCAGCCACATACACCAGAGCTGGCGGGTTCAAATTCATCCTGGGCCTGCCAAACAGCAATGATAACTACACACACACACACACACAAAATAGCTGGGCATTGTGGCAGGCACCTGTAGTCTCAGCTATTTGGGAGGCTGAGGTAAGAGAATCACTTAAGCCCAGGAGTTGGAGGTTGCTGTGAGCTGTAATGCCACAGCACTCTACTTAAGGCTCTGTCTTTAAAAAAAAAAACATAATAATAATAATTTATATACAGTTTTAAAAAAATCTATAAAACATTTTATTGCGTGTTAATTATACCTTAGTAAAAATTATATGTAAAGAATAGATTATCAAATACAGTGTTTCTTCTATAAAACAAATAAAATAAAATGTTTCTTATTTGCCATATCTTTTATATACAGGTGTTTTGGAGACAGAGTTTCACTTTATCACCCTCAATAGAGTGTTATGGTATCATAGCTCACAGCAACCTTAAACTCCTCGGCTCAGGCAATCCTCTTGCCTCAGCCTCCTGAGTAGCTGGGACTATGGGTGCCTGCCACAATGTCCGGCTGTTTTTAAAGATAGGGTCTTGCTCTGGCTCAGGCTGGTCTTGAGCTTCTGAGCTTGGGCAGTCCACCTCCTCGGCCTCCCAGAGTGCTAGGATTATAGGCGGGAGCCACAAAACCTGGCTACATACAAGTTTTTATGTGAACATAAATGTTCAAATCAGTAAGTACCTAGGATTGCTGGATCATATGTTAAGATTATTTAGTTTTATTTTATTTTGTTTTTTTATTATTATTGTCTTTTATAGAGACAGAGTCTCACTTTATTGCCCTTGGTAGAGTGCTGTGGAGTCATAGCTCATAGCAACCTCCAACTCCTGGGCTTAGGCAATTCTCTTACCTCAGCCTCCTGAGTAGCTGGGACTACAGGTGCCCACCTATTTTTTTGTTTCAGTTTGGCTGGGGCTGGGTTTGAACCCGCCACCCTTGGTATATGGGGCCAGAGCCCTACCCACTGAGCCACAGGTACCATCCTCCTTAAGCTTTCTTTATAGCTTAATGAAAGCAAAGCAAGAGAAGTAGAATCCATTTGAGGATTTGCTTTCCAGAAATAACAATTACTAAGTAACCATGGGGTAGGAGAACCCTAGACACAACCTATTCTCATTCTCCCTTTCTTATATTTGTTGTATGCTGGAGACAATTGGAAGATTACCTCAAATGTTCCTAAAGAATGCTGTAGGCTCGGCGCCTGTGGCTCAGTCGGCTAAGGCGCCAGCCATGTACACCTAAGGTGGCGGGTTCAAATCCCCAGCCCAGGCCTGCCAAACAACAATGATGGCTGCAAGCAAAAAATGGCCAGGCGTTGTGGTGGGCGCCTGTGGTCCCAGCTACTTGGGAGGCGGAGGCAGGAGACTGGCTTGAGCCCAGGAGTTGGAGGTTGCTATGAGCTGTGATGCTATGGCACTCTACCCAGGGGGATAGCTGAAGGCTTGGTCTCAAAAAAAAAAAAATGCTGTAGACTTGAAGTTAGATATCATGTATTCATAGAAGGCATGGAAGGAATTCATGTTTATCTAGTATTTTTTATTGAATTGTTGAGTGATTATGCTACTTATCATGTGCTGACTGGTGTGCTGATGTGGATATAGTGGTGAATAAATCAGATGTTACATCCCTGGCTTACAGACTAAGAAGAAAAACAGTTAACCATACACAGTAGTCAACTCCAATGGGAGAAGTACAGCAAGCTATGGCAACAGCAGTGTCAGGGCATCTGATCAGCCTAGGAGGGGTCAAAGAAGGCCTCTGGGAAGAAATGACCTCTACAATATGGCTTACAGCAGGAGTTGGCTAATTGCAGTCGATAGGCCAAATTCAATCTACCACCTGCTTTGGTACAGCTCATGAGCTAAGAATAGTTTTTATATTTTTAAATGTTTGAAAAGATTCAAAAGAGAGTAGTAGCTTGTGATATATGAAAATTAGATGTTATTCAAAATTTTAGTGTCTATAAATAAAATTGTATTGCAGTGCAGCCATGCTTGTGGCTGCTTTTGCACTGGCAGAGTTGAGTAGTTGCAACGTAGAATGTATAGCCTGCAAAGCCCAGGACATTTACTCTCTGGCCCCTTATAGAAAGTTTGCTGGACAGTGCCTGTGGTTCAGTGAGTAGGGCCCGCCCCATATACTGAGGGTGGCGGGTTG
Organism: Galagoides demidoff; assembly: GCA_963574575.1. NCBI lineage: Eukaryota > Metazoa > Chordata > Mammalia > Primates > Galagidae > Galagoides > Galagoides demidoff. The sequence goes on from CAUYQV010160501.1 coordinate 14,519, forward strand.
GAACACGGCCCCAGCCAAACTGCAGCAGCAACAACAACAACAACAAAAATAGCCAGGCCTTGTGGTGGGTGCCCATAGTCCCAGCTACTTGGGAGGCTGAGGCAAGAGAATCCCCTAAGCCCAGGATTTGGAGTTTGCTGTGAGCCACAGCACTCTACTGAGGGTGACAAAGTGAGACTTTGTCTCATTAAAAAAAAAAAAAAAAGAAAAGAAAAAGAAAAGGTTTGCTGACCCCTGGGTCCAGATAGGTAGGAGTTAGCCATATAAAGCCAAGTGAGGAGGAGGGAAGTCAGTTTCTGATGAGATCTTTGCATGGCATCAGGAGGATTGTTTGAGTTATATGGCTAGAAGCATGGGCAGGATCCAGACTGGAACAAGCCTAGGCAACCATAAGAAGGGATTTGCATTTGTCTTCTTTTTTTTTTTTTTTGTAGAGACAGAGTCTCACTTTATCACCCTTGATAGAGTGCCGTGGCATCACACAGATCACAGCAACCTCCAGCTCCTGGGCTTAGGCAGTTCTCTTGCCTCATCCTCCTGAGCTGGGACCACAAGCGCCTGCCGCAATGTCCAGTTATTTTTTATTGCAGTTTGGCCTGGGCTGGGTTTGAACCCCCCACCCTTGGTCTATGGGGCTGGTGCCCTACCCACTGAGCCACAGGTGCCGCCCCCAGTGGGGAGTCTTTAAAAAATTTAAAGTGATGTGATCAGATGTACTTGTTAGAAAATCCTCTGGCCACTGTGTAGACATTGGGCTAGTGAGGGTGGGGTGAGAAAAGAGACAGGGAGACGAGTTGAGGCTTTTATAGTCACTTAAGGGAGATGGTCACCTGGATTAGAATAGTGACGTTGGGGATAGGAATAAATTGATTTGAGAGGCATTTAGGAAACAAAATCGAAAGGCCTTGGTGTCCTAGTTCATTTAGATGCTGTAACAATATGCCATAGAGTAGGTGGCTTATAAACAACAGAGATTTATTTTTCATAAATAAATCTGGGAAGTCTGAAGATCTAGGTGGTGGGAGCTTCATTTTCTGGTTCACTTCTTGGTTCACAGACAACTGTCCTTTTGATGTGTACTCATTTGGTGAAAGGGTGAACTCTGATCTCCTCACCCCTTTATAAGGGCACTAATCTAAATCATGAGGACTCCACCCTCATGACCTAAACACCTCCCAAAGGCCCCACCTTCTATTACATTACCTTAGAAGTCAGGATTTCAACATATGAATTTGCGGGGGATGTATACTCAGTTTACAGCACTTGGTGATTGATTGGAGGCATTAAAGTATGAATATTTTCATGTTCTAAATGATTGTTTTTCTCTGGTTCATGTGAAAAGCATGGTTGAGAATTCCATGTTTAGTAATAGCTGTCAGAGCAAAATTCTTCAGTGACGTATCACGCTTCCTGTAACTTGGGTATTGAGATTGCATCTCTGTGGCTTCTTCATGCTGTTCCCTGTTGACAAGAGATTTGACTTTTAAGGAACAGAGAAGTTATTGGCAGATTAATTTTCCTTTTCAGGTTTATTTTGGTTTAACAACTTTCATTTCTTTTTTGAGAGTCCTTGGGCTCTTTGGTTTCCAAGGCTGTTTGTTTACAATGACAAGTACGTCTTATTCCCTAGAGCACTTAGACGCTTTCCAATTTTAGGTCTCTGACCCTTGCCTTTCTCTTGGAGTTCAAGTGTCACTTGCAGTGGATGGTAACAAGATCACTATCTTTTTCTTTCTTTCCTTTTTTTTTCTTTTGAGACAGAGTCTCACCATGTTGCCCTCGTAGAATGCTGTGGTGTCACAGCTCACAGCAACCTCCAACTCTTGGGCTTAAGCGATTCTCTTGCCTCAGCCTCCCAAGCAGCTGGGACTACAGGTGCCCACCAGGACACCCTGCTATTTTTTTGTTGTTGTTGCAGTTGACATTGTTCAGCAGGCCTGGGCCAGGTTTGAACCTGTCAGCCTCCGTGTATGTGGCTGGCGTCATAACCATTGTGCTACGGGTGCCGAGCCTGTTGTGTGGCTTTTAAAGTTGACTCACTTGTCAACTTACTTGATCCTACGGTAAAGTTGTAAAGAAGACAGGATAGGTCAAATTACAGAGATTGAGAGTGGTCAGTGGGCTTGCCCAACGTCAGAAGGCCAACAGATGGTAAAGCAGATGACAAAGCAGGTTTTTGGATTTCATAGTTTTCTGTTTTTCAGGTTTTTTTTTTTGGCTGGGGCTGGGTTTGAACCCGCCATCCCCGGCGTAGGGAGCTGGCGCCCTACTCCTTTGAGCCACAGGTGCCGCCCAGTGTTCTGTTTTCTGTAATACACTCTGCCTCCAGAAAAAGGGAGTTAGACTGGCTGGAATAGTTATGGATTCAGAAGTAAAAACAATCAGATGAAATGCTTTCCTTCTTCTTTTTGATATTCTGTGGGGCTTCACCCAGACACCAGGATAGGCATTTCTGTGCTTGGAAGCAACATGTGGACTACTGGTGATTCCTAGACGACAGATGGAGAAGTTCTGGTCTATATGTTAAAGCATAAGCACGTGTAAGTGTGTTTTAATTCCTTCTCCTTCTCTTTAGGCGGTTCTAACTTTGGCAGTTCAAGGCCAAATGGGAAAGGTCTGCCTGTGAAAGAAAGCTCCAGGGGTCAGGATAAATCAGAAAACTTGTTCTCAAGGTAATTCGACTCTCTCTTCTTTATCTCTTAGGACTGAGGTTTTCCTCACTATAGAACTGAGACCATTACTGTGCTTAATACCTCATGTAAAGTTGTCCCAGGGTAGCTGGCCGAAGAAATCTTTTTTTTTTTTGAGACAGAGTCTGACTTTATTCCCCTCTGTAGAGTGTGGGGGTGTGACAGCTCACAGCAACCTTTAACTCCTGGACTTAAGCAATTCTGTTGACTCAGCCTCTCAAGTAGCTGGGACTACAGGTGCCCGCCATAATACCCGACTATTTTTAGAGATAAGGTCTTGCTCTGGCTCAGGCTAATGTCGAATCTGTGAGCTCAGGCAATCCACCGGTCTTGGCCTCCCAGAGTGCTGGGATTACAGGTGTGAGCCACTGCGCCTGGCCATAAGAAATGTTCTTAACATTGCCTGATACTTATTGAGCACTTTCAGTATATACCAGGCCCCATGTTCTTATGTGGATTATCTTATTTTAACCTGAGAAGGGAATAATATTTTTTTGTTTCACAGCTAAGGAAACCCAGATAGTGAGAAGTTATATATCTCACTCAATGTCCCAGAACTAATGAGTGGCTGATCCAGGATTTGAAACCTTACCTTAGAAATGCAGAAGATTTTTTATTTTTTAAGACGGAGCCTCAAGCTATCCCCCTGGGTAGAGTGCTGTGGCATCACAGTTCATAGCAACCTCCAACTCCTGGGCTCAAGCGAGTCTCCTGCCTCCGCCTCCCAAGTAGCTGGGACCACAGGCACCTGCCACAACGCCCGGCCATTTTTTGGTTGCAGCCATCTTGTTTGGCGGCCCGGGCTGGGGATTTGAACCCGCCACCTTAGGTGTACGTGGTTGGCGCCTTAGCTGCTTGAGCCACAGGCGCTGAGCCAAACTAAAACTATTTTATGCGCATTGTCAGATGGGACAAATGAGTAACACACAGATAGCAA
>CAUYQV010160505.1:0-14110 GCA_963574575.1 Galagoides demidoff
GCCACTGTAGAAGTTGGAGTTTGATCAGTAGTTTCTGAGTAGTTTACTTTTGTGGTGGAGGATTGCACTGGTCATTATAGAGAATAGGTCTGAGAATATCCTGGAGAGCTGGTTTAGTTATGGCAAATTTCTTCAACGCATGAATGTCATTAAAGTATTTAATTTCTCCATCATAAATGAAACTCAGTTTAGCTGGATATAGCACCCTGGACTGAAAGTTATTTTGTTTTAAGAGATTAAATGTTGATGACCACCCTCTTCTTGCCTGAAAGTTTTTGGCAGAGAGATCTGCAGTTATTCTAATATTCTTCCCCTTGTAGGTTATGGTTTTCTTACGTCTTACTGCTTTCAAGATTTTCTCTTTCATATTAACTTTAGTGAAGTTAATTATGATGTGTCTGGGGCATGTCTTATTCAGGTTGAGTCATTCTGGGTTCTGAAGCTGTCTCACACTGTCAGTTCTGAGGCTGTTCTCATGCCTTCTATCCCGGCTATATTCCTCTGCAAGTCAGAGGCTTCTAGAGCTGATAAGAAACTCAGCTTTGGGCAGCAAGCAATTAGAGTTTAAACGCAGGTGTCAATTTCAGCCTCTGCCCACCCGCTGCCTTTGTCTCAGCTATATTCCCCTGAGGGCTGGTGCTAATGCTCTCTTTACTTACAAAAGTTACCAAGTCCATTCCACCTGTGGCTGCTGTCCAGAACCTCTGGTTGTCCGTACTTTTGGATAGGGCCTTGATGCTTGCCTATCTGGAATGGCATCAGTTCACAGCTCGGGATGCCACTATTCCTGTATGGTTTCCTCTGAGCCAACTTTCTTCTCCTCACTCCTGTGCCACAGTCAACACAGAGCGGCACCAGCCCTTTCCTCCTCCATTTCTCTCAAGGAGATGCCCAAGAATCTGGACTTTACCGGTAACAAACCTCCAGACCTCAGAGTGCAGGGGGAATCTTCGGAGTTCAATGTTGCAGGTGGGGAATATATACAGTTTCATACAGTTTTACAGTTTTATGCCTGGCAGGAGGGTGCTGTGGCACGCCAGCAGGGGTAGGAAGTCCAGTTTTTAGGAGGTCCTCTCCCATGGGATAGAGTGGGAGGATGTTTGAACTCTGCTCGCTTGTTTGTATGGAGTAAACTGCAAGCCCTTCTTGTGGGGGAGGGGACTCCCATCCGCTTGGTGGTGGATTTTGTACATTTTGATTGTATTTTGGGGTCACAGCTCACCTCAGGAAGGTTGAAGTGCGCTCTTCAATCTTCTCTCTTGGCTCTACTCCATACCATCAGCTCCCTTGCTAAACTTCTGTCCTATAAGCCTCCTTCTGGACAGGAACCTCTGTAAAAAGCTGGCTGCTGTTGCCATCTTGAATTCACCCCTTCACTTATTTTTCTTTTCTTATACTTTTCCTGTAAAACCATTTTCTCAATAATGAGAATATACTGCAAAATTAGTAAAACATAAAAGACATAGATGATGAAATTTCAAAACTTTCTGCTGGCTTCCTAGGGCACCAGTCACAAGCACTGGGAAGGTGACTTAGTGGAATTGGGATGCATTGAGAAGCCACCTTTTGGCCTGCAGGTGAAACTCCCTAAGAAATCCCTTCCCCACTGGGGTGTTGGTGAAACTCTCTGATGTCACCTTCTAGGGCATCAGTGACACTTCCTAGGAAGCTGCCTGCTGTTCTTGCTGAGTATTATAGGTTGAATGGTGTTCCCCTAAAAGATATGTTGAAGTCCTAACCCCCAGTTCCTGTCAATGTGACCTTATTTATGAACAGGAACTTTGCACTTGAAATCAAGTTAATGCAAGGACGTACAGGATTACAACAGGCCCTATCCAAAAGTACTGGTGTTCTCATAAGAAGAGAGTCTCAGACACAGACAGGGACAACCTCATGTGATGATGGATACAGATATTGAAGTGATACACCTATAAGCCAAAGAATGCCCAGGATTGCCAGCTGCCATCAGAAACAAAGAGAGGCAAGGAAGGAGTCTACCCAGAATCTCAGGGGTAGCATATCCTTGCTGAGGTCTTGGTCTCAGACTTGTAGCCTCTAGAACTGTGAGGGAATAAATTTATTTTGTTATAAGTCATCTGGTTTGTAGGACTTTGTTATAGCAGCTCTAGGAAATTAGCACACCAGGTGTTTCATGTGCTACAGAGGGCAAGAAGCAAAAAGTCCTTAATAGCAGATCTAAATGAGACAATAGATGAGGCATATTAGTTCTGCACAAAGGTACCACTCCTAATCTTTCATCTGTGCCTTAGCTTGTTTACCTGTCATGGGACATCCTCTAATGTCTGATTATCCTAAATCACTAGCCTGACTGTTTGGGGCTCGTCTTGCTACAACCATTATGGGGTCAAGGACTGTCTATTTTTGACCAAAAGGCACACACTCCTTCACTTTTCCTCTTTAAGCCACAGGTCTTATGATGTCCAGCTCCTGCCTATTGGAGGACCCTAGAAGAACAGGCTGACCTTCTTCCTTGCCTCTGACCCCAAAAGTCAGTTCCAATGGCCTCACTTCACTTAAATACCACTTGGCAAAAGCTAATAAGGCAAAAAGGGAAACTATGCACACATATATGAAAAACGTTTAAAATAGCACAGGGTAATGCTACAAAAAACTAATAAGCTGCATTTTAAATTTAAGTGACCCAATTACGTAAAACTGTCCAGGGTAGTTATGCCAATTGACTATCCTACTGACTAGGTGGATACCCTCCATCTATTTCTTGATGATCAATATCCCATCCTCATTATCACTTGTAGGGAGTTCCAGGGGCTTGTGGTCTGATCTAGGAAAGAAAATGCAAGAGAAAGCAATGTACAAGCTTTGTTAGGTGGTGCTGGGACAGGATTGCATCAGAGGAGAAGTCCCTCAGTGCATGAGACCCATCAGGGACTTACTAAGCAGGAACCACCATCCAGAAAGATAAGAGGACAAGAGTATTCTCAGGGAAGAAGGACATTTGAGAGGGAGTTTACATGCGTAGGGTGATAACTGTTTAGCAGCATGGCAGGGAGTCTCTGGCACAGAGATCTCTGAAGGGTCATAGCAACTTGGGGTCTTATAACCACAGGGCTCCCTGTTATGAAAGGCCAGTAGATGCTGAGTGAGTTTTATGCAAAACATGCTGCCCACCTGTAATCCCTGCTACTCAGGAAGATCAATTGAGTCCAGGTCTTGGAGGCTCCAGTGCACTCCAGCCTGAATAACATAGTGAGACCCCATCTCTCAGGAAGAAGAAAAAAATCTTAAAACTGTATAAAATGTGAGTTTGTTGGCTTTTGAACTAATGGGTCTCAGCCTTGGCCTGAAGTGAAAACATTAAGAACCTAGGAGCCAATACACAAAGGCCATCTTTAGTATGTTTAATAACATCAATTTCACCTCATACCGGAATACAGTCCTTGAGGAATAAAGATTTAAATGTTTTAAAAAGTGATAACATTTGGGAAAAAATTAGGAAAATATTTTTATAGTCTATAGTTTGAGAAGACTTTTATTCCTTTTATTGTTTGGGATTCAATGAGGGTACAAAGAATTAGGTTACACGGATTGCATTTGTTAGATAAAGTCCCTCTTATAATTATGTCCCCCCCCCACCAAGAGGTGTGCCATATGTAGTCACCCTATCTTCCTCCCTCCTACTTCTCCCCACTCCCTCTTTCTCCTACCCCACCCCTTTGTATTATTTACTGCCTTGAGTACATTGGATTCTTACTTCTCTATTCTTGTGATGCTTTACTAAGAAGAATGTGTTCCACTTCAATCCAGGTTAATACAAAAGAAGTAAAGGGGATGAATTTTAAAGCAAACTAGGAAACTCAGAAACCATTTCATTAATAGTATAGATTCACTATATAAACTTAAATATTTTACACAGATATAATACCAAGTTAAAGGAGCAAAGCTATGTTATCAGTTCAATAGTAGCATAAATATTTGACAGTGGACATCAAAAGTTATTGATAAAGTATCTCTGTAAACTGGGCTTAAAAAGGGACTTCATTAACTTGACAAACACAATCTACAGCAAAAAGCTGATTGGGGACCTTGGTACTCAATCACTAACCAAGACAAGAATACTTAACTCCTTTCTGACTTAAAATATAGCGTGGGAGGCCCTGCACAAACACTGAGAAAAATGAATTGAGTATTAGATCAAGAAAAATACTCATAGAACATATGATTCTTTTATGGGGCGTGACAGCTAAGTGCTGTGACATACTGTTTTACTTATCCATTAGTTGCTAGATCTGCATTATGTTACCTTATAGTTATCTAACTGCCCTTTATGTTACCTATTGGTTAATCCACTAAATTGCAAGGTTTGCTTCTGTAAAAGGGGTCATCATGACCCTGTGCTCGCTTTTTGCTTCTTTTGCTTCCATCTCATGTGGTGCTGAGGCAGCTGGCACACGTGAGGCTGCTGGAACCCATCTCATTCCGCCCCCCGCTCTGATTTCAGGGATTCAAATCATTGTTCCATTCTCATCTTGATGGATATGTAGATAATGTGCTTATAATACTATGAATTTCGCTATCTGTATTTTCTTTTGGATGTAAGAAGTGAGAGCATTAATAACACAGGGTTCTACTGTTAATCCCAGTAGGAGCAGGACAGTGGGTCCTGCTAATGCAGAGAGGAGTGTAGTCAGCCAAGGTGACCAGTTATATACTAATTTGTCAGTTGGCCCACACCTCCTCTCTCTTCTGCAACCTTTTCCTTACTAGTGACATGCTGTTTCTTATTATTCCTGAATTATTAGTGTAAATGAAGTAAGTTTCTCTCAGGGCTGAACACAGGCTTCCCTGCTTCAGAAACAGAAGATTCAGTCCTCTCCAGTTTTGCAAGATTACCTCAGCTAGTGAGTTTAAGGATGTTTCTAGTTAGGTTATGGAGCTTTCTACCTCCCTTAAATCTTTGTTTATCTGGTGTGTTAGGATTTTAAAGTTCTCTGTCCCTTTCACTAGAGCTGTGGTTTTTTATGGCTGTAGATCCAGCTACATTTATCCCCACTACTGCTGGGATAAGTACAAGTATTGGGACCTGTTTTGTTCTTATAAGCATGCTCTTAGAAGAGAAGCCCAGGTATTCACATCCTCCCTTCCCCAAATAATAGACCTGGGGAATAATATGAGCTAGAACACATAGGACTGAGGTTTCAGTCAGAAAGATGGAGTTTAGGCATGGAGTTATTCCAGAAGCGCAAGTAAACCAAGCTCCATCTGGGACCTTCAGGAGGTACCCAACTCCTACTCCAGAGAGAAGTAGGGTGAAGTAGCAGGAGTCCTGGTGTGGGGAGTTCCGTAAGTTGAACGATGCTGATTGTAAACAAGACTCACTTCCTTGCAAGTCTCCCAAAGTAAGTGTGGGTTCTTAGTTTTATGGAGATGTTAACAATTATATCTGGGTGGTGGGCTAATATACATATGAGTTACTTTTTCCTGTGTGATATTTCTCCCCCTTTTTCCCAAAGTTCAGTTTAAAGTCTTTTAGCTCCATTTAACAAATCAGTTTGGTAAAACATTTCTCATTTTATGAGTTGACATTACAGACAAGGCTGGGGTTTAGTACAAATGGGCCATAGCCTTTCTTTTTTGGACTATTCTTGGACTATTTTTCCCTCTCTTGTTTCCCCTTCTACCAAAGATAAATTACAGCAGAACCAACTCAGTTGCTAAAATAAACTGTACCTTCAGTATACTGGGTTTGACTATTTGCATAGAGTGCAGTAAGAATAATTAGTTATTAGCCATTTAGGCGCTCCTTTAAAATTGGCTTTGCTGGAATCTTTTATAAGGGGTCACAGTTGGACTTGAAGCCTTTCACAAGTCCAGGTTTCATCTGTGCCATTAAATACCTGTATGCATTTGGTAAATTCCTTTTCTCTTGAGGTTCCCAAGCACATTTCAATTCCCAGACCTGTCAGAAAGTGACCTTCATTACTTATCACAGATCAGGAAACATCATTGATGGGTATCTGGCCAGTTTTTCCAAAAGGCTTTTTATTGGATTTATAAAGTCAACCTAAATTCCTTAACGCAGTCTGGACACCTCTGGAAATGCTATTCCAGCCAAAGCTTTGCTAAAATAACCAGTGCCTCCATTGTGTTTTATAGAACAAAACAGATTCGTATTGAACTTATGCAAATAAGTGTATTGTCAGAAATTAAGAATACTTACAAATGGCCTTTAAATTCCAGAGAAATTAAGGAGAGAAAAAAATGCATGCTTCAAATTCTGCTCATAAATACATACATTGCTTGAAAAGCTATAAACAACTCAAAAATTATAAAATGATTTTCTTGACTTCTGGAAAACAGAACAAAGAAGGAATCAGCAATATTTCAAACAAAAACCATAACAAATCAGCTTAGTTCCACATAACTGATTTCTGTTCTGTTTGAAGTTAGGTTAGCAATACTCATAGACATGTTATTTTTCCAGTGAAAGTTCTAAAAGTCTGTGTTTAGTCCAAAGGTACTTATTTTCCAAAGACATTAGGAACTTGAATTCAAGAGGATTTGTCAGTCTCTCTGAATATTTCTTTACTCCACTTTTAGATGAATTAAAATTATTATTGATAATATATATTAAGACAGACTAATATTTTATACTTTAGGGCAGACTAATGTCTCGCAATATTTGAACATACATATATCCATAATTCATACAAAATTAATTACCATTTCGTATTTCACAGTGTTTCCTATACATTTTAATGAATCAAATAAGTCTAATTTGTTTTTCTCAGGTTTTCAGTGGTTTTAATATTTCAAAAATACCAAATTGAGAGTTGTGTTTTTGTTATTTAGTTGGCCCAGCCTTGGTGCATGTGGCCAGTACCGTGACTACTGTGCCACAGGTGCCAAGCTCTAAACTTAGAGTTTTGACTTTGGAGGGTTTTTCAAATACCAGAGGCTTAAAACATTTTTTGAAACAAGATTACAAGCCAAAAGATTTTGCAGACAATACATAGTTAACTTGATTACATGTAAACTTACTCATAAGTTTTCTTTTAGGAGTTTCATTTAACCTGCACAGACATTTTACAAATATTCTAAACTTCCTTTAACCTTTGCCCTGTCTTTCACTGTCTTATACAACCATTCTGTTTCAGAACAAATTTATTACACAAGATTCTTTCCTTATGCAATGCTATTTTCCTTTCTGTATAATTTCTCTTACTCTCAAAAATATATTTCCTATAAAACAAGATTCCAGTTCCCTATGAAGCCAATTATTCATTCAGTCAAATTGATAATTAGAAGGTTTAGAAAGCAAGAATTTTTTCTCTTTGACAAAGACCTAGTTTCCCTAACAATTTAAACAACTAAATTATTACATTTAAAATTCCTTTTAAAGTCTTCATAAACATTTACAACTTACATGCATCATCTTTCAACATTTTAAAAACCCTCATTTTTGTCTTAAATCTTCTTATTTAAAACACCAGTTACTTTAAGACAAAAAGTTTTCATACAAGATTTCTTTCTTACACAAAATTATTTTCTTTTCTTCTACCCTTCCTTACCAAAAGTACATCTTTCTACCCATGGCTTTCTACACATCTCTCTCTCTCTCCCCTACTTACTGGTTCCTTATATTTTTAACTCCAAACTTAGGAAACAGAAAATTGTGTACAAAGTTTCAGTCAAGTTTCTCTAGAAGTCTGTGATGCTAACGGAGTTAGGTGTTTAACTTAATCTTAAGATTCTATATGAACAGTTGGGTAGGGTAATTAAACTTTATTTTCCAGAGGCAAAGCAGCTACAGAATACATAGGGAGTTGTATTTTACCTTCTACTTCAGAGATGGAGTTACAAAAGCAGGTTCACTGTCAGAACCTGCACTTCCCCTACTCCTCATTCCTCTATCAGTGAGCTGCTGTCACAGAGGACCACTGTGGGACCTCCCGATCACTCTGCCAAAGCTTTCATCTCCGTGTAATCAGCACAGGAGAGCTCTTAGGGAATGGCATCAGTCAGGATGCTGGGGAGCACCTCCATCAGGGAACCAGAGTGTTGCAGTAAATTAAAACAGACAAGACACTTACACCAATAATATAGATGAAGAAACCTTTAATTATTAGCAATAACTCAGGTGCCTCAAGGCACAAAAGACATAAAATTCTGAGTTCTAGGGAACATTTTCCCAAACTCTTTTATATGTTTTTTTTTTTTCAATACGAGCTACATAGTTATAGCCACAGATGTTAGACACCAGGGATTAATGTCGTTATTAGTTACAGAGTTATTTTAGCTCAGTGTAGTTTGTTCTTATCTTTAGAGGAGTTCTTCTGCAGCTGCCTACTGCTTTTTCAAGATCACTAAGAAGTATATCGTTATTTATTTCAGTTAGTTTCCAAGCACTCACATACACACATTCCAACTCATTACTTAACCTGGGCAGCTTTGATTTTTCACTCAAACTGCCATTTAAGACAGAGTCAGTGGGAGAACAGAAGAGGCAAGTCACCAGGATCTTTATAGGGTTCAAGAGTGTCTTCACTTCCTGCAATAGAGACCTCCCTAGACTAGGAAAAGGAGAGGGCCCCACTTCAAGGGCTAGTAGCTCTGACAGAAGAGTCTTTCCCAGGCAACAGAGAAAGGAGGGGCCCAAAGCCCAGCAATGATGGGGCATCAAAGAGCTAGGGAGACAGAGAAGAATTAGAATCAGCTGGGAAAAATGCTCCAGGTGGGGACAGAAGTATGAACAAGGTCACCAAAAAGAGGTAAGAATAAGTCAGGGCCACACACTCTCCAGTGGACCAGTCTGGAGGGGCAGTGCTACCAAGCCCAATACCAATAATAAGGATGAAGAGAGCAATGATTGCCAGGCGAAAGGCACACCAGGTATTGAGGGGTGTAGGACACATAAGAGCAAGTAGGTAAATAAGGCAGTCTCAGAAGAAGCAAAGTCTAGAAGGCCCCTTAAAAGAAAAGATCTGCAATCTACTCACAAACATCTCCAAGACTTTGTTTCAGGTTGAGACCAATCCTCCAATAAACACTGAATAAATGACACAAAACAGCAAGACAGACACAGGCCTGACATGAACAATGTTTAATAATCCACACTTACTTTCACACTCCTGTATTCTCAGAACTAGTACCAGAACACACTCTCATACACCTTTCAACAGGCCTGTGGGTCATCGAACACCCCAGGGTTTGATTAGACCCTCACTTCATTCCAATGGCGTTTCTGGTGATGGATGTTAACACACATTTGTGGGAGCCTCTGACCGGCCAATAGGGCTGAGGCTCCCCACTGCTCAGGTTGTTCTACTGACCCATGCCTCTGAGAGCTTCTGACAGGCCAATAGCCTGGCAATCCAAGGTCCTTGTTCAAAGTTCCTTTCTCTTTGGCCTTCCCTCGGAGGTTCCTAAGGACTACACAAATTACAACAAATGAATTCAATGAACAGTTACATATCTTCACAATAATCCACAACAAACAAGCACAACAAAAATACCACCAATAGTTACATTAATATCTACAGACGTTAGCCAAAAATAGATGTTAAAGTGGCTTACCTCTGGAGACGGACTCACAGGTGAATTTAGGAGTTATCCTCAGCTGGTCTCCTGAGGGCTCCAGTTTCCCCGGCAACCCTGGGATGTTTCCAGGGGGCACCTCCCCTCAGAGGGACCACAGACTGGCCCCCTCCTAGAGGCTACTTGAGGATTGGCAGAATAAGAGTCAGACAGAATAATGCCAATTCAGAAAGAAAAACGGCTGCTGTTTCTAAAAGTGAAAAGGACTCTTATTTCTTTTAGTTCCAAATGGGTAATTGACCTTGGGTCTTCTGCAGATTGCCGGCACCTTATCTCAAGGCTATTCGTAACATAGAAACCACAGTTTTTAGCAGCCAAAGGAAGAACAGTTTTAATAAACTTCATGTTAACTCTTTAACTGCCAGAAAGAGAGGGTTCCAAATGTAGGTGGGTTATTTACACCACAGTGTCAAGAATAAAATAACAAAGTATGAAAGGGCCATGTATGAAAGTTAGAAGCCAGAAAGCCCAGCACGCTGCCAAACAGATCAATATTCCAGAGCAACACTGTACAGTAAAGTTCAACTCCCACCCAGAAACCCATGTCAAAGGCAGGGGGAGACATAGAAGACATAAAAGAAAGAAGGTAAAAAGGCTAGTTTCCACAGGATGAAATCCCTAGAGAGTTTCCTGGTATCCTAAACTACAAAAGAGACATAGGTCTGACATGGAGAACAAAGAAGACAGACAGAGAACAAAGGGGATGGATGGATAGAGGAGACAGATGTACACAAAACCAGTCAGGCACAGAGCTGCATCTGTCTCCCACTCAATTGCCTTTCCGGCCATGTCCCTGAAGGGATGAAAACCCTATCTTGGCAGAAGTGGAGACATATAAACCCCGTTCTAGGTTGCCCCGAGGGGCCTACCACTAGAACGTATGATAAAGTCGTGGAACCATGGGTGGAGGCCCACTCAGACTCTGTAGCCTCAGGACCATGGAATCACATCCAAACTCTTTCATTCTCTCACTCATACATAACACAGATCATAAAAAAACACAATACCAAGACAAAACAGCCTAACAGAGATACGCACATAACACAAACACACACAAAATTCACAAAACCAGGACCAGCCTGCAAATCCGAACAGTCCAAAAGACTGCTAATACCAGAACACCCTAAAAGAGACTGCTAATCTGAACAGTCCAAAGCACTGCTAATACCAGAACAGCACAGCCTAACAAAAGGCTGCAAACAGACGACCCCCATCTATGGCTGCGTCCAGCCTCTGGGTGTCCAGAACAGAACACGCTTACTGGTAAGGATTCCAGACTAGATGACTCCATTAGCATCCAAATTTGGTCTATTAATTTGGTAGGTTGGGGCAGGGGGATGGAGTTGGTCTTTCACCTGGGGCTGAAGAATTCTCAGTGGCCATCCCCTAGGTGAAAACTGGCTCTCATGTCCTAGCCACAACCAGTGGCTGTAGCCTGGGCTAAAACCCTGGTATCTCAGTGGGGCCTCCAAAAAAGTTATGGGGTGAAGTAAGGACCACCGACTCAAATTAGAATTTCAAAAATGAGTCTTTTATTAACCATAAGGCTGTCTCAGCAAAGTCTGATACAGACTAAGTGAGAGAGCATTGAGGGGTATGAAGTTGGGGTTTTTCTGAAAGTTGGCAAAGGACCAAACAGGTGGACTGAAAGTTACCATTTAGAAGCAAAAAGCGAGCTTGGGGTCACAATGACCCCATTTACAGACGTGAACCTTGCAATTTAGAGGATTAGCCAATAGGTAATGTAAAGGGCAGTTAGATAACTATGAGGTAACATAATGCAGATCTAGCAACTAATGGATAAGTAAAACAATTTGTCACAGCACTTAGCTCGTTAATGATCATCATGACAGTACTTGGCCCATTTGTTCTTATCTTGTCCTGTTCCGGCCTAATCCAGAACGATCTAAGAGTAATGGTGCCTGTTATCATTCCAGAGTTACGGTATTCTCATCTTTTTGTCCTTTCATCTTTTATCCTACACAGCCCCCTGGTGCATGTCGGTGGCAGGCAGTATCCATCTTATGGGGTGATGAGGCAGCTGGCACCCATGAGGCTGCTAGAACCCATCTCAATTCATATATGAAGTACCAAATAATGAACCAACAACTACTGGAGTTTAGAAAAGTTTCCAGATAAATAGGCCTATTTGAACAATTATCAATGGCTTTCCTCTACAGGACCAGTGACCAATAATATGATAAAAGGGAAAACTAAAGGTCTTACGGACTGGATGAATGGAAAGTAGAAGTGTATCAAATAGATTGCTAGGCTTAGATTTGTTAAGTATGTGTGTCCTGCCTACAGGGCTGTAGCATGGAGAATAATAGGTATAAACACGATTGATGAGCATCCTCTACTCCTTGGCCCATTGGAACTTGGATGGAAGAGCCTAACGTTTGCCCCACCCTTAGGCCTAATCAAGCCCCATCACAGGCCCTCATCCCCGCCTCTCCACCAGGTTTCACCCTAGCTCCAGCACTAGGCCGGATCTTGCCCCAGCCCCAATCTGCAGGCAGAGTCAACAGTCTTCAGAGCCTAGTCCCGTGACAGTTCCATCCCTGGTTGTAGTTCTTCACTGCCAGTCCCTGTGGAAACTAGTATTTCTCATCCACTCACTCCCATAAAGTCCTTCATGGTGCTTGGGATAGCCCGGCTGCCAATACTTCTCAGCGCCTCTTGGTCCTAAGTTCCCAGGCCTGAGGCCCCGCCCCTTACACTATGAGCAGTGCCAATCTGGGAATATGTGCATGCAGGATCCGGCTGCCATGTCACCTGGCACCTCAACCTGTTCCTGAGGTAAATTTTTGCCTCAGTTCACTCTGTATCCAGTCCGCCCCTGCCTTGCTCATCCCCTACAGACTGAGGGCTTGGTCTGAGGGTCTGCAAAGAGTGGCCTACTGGGCAGCCTTAATCCCTCCTGCCCAGACTCTGCCTCTGGGGCCTCCCTTTGTTGCGCTGCTGCCTCTGAGAACCAGGGGTCAGTTCTCCCGGCGTCCAGGGCTTGTCCCAAACTTACTGAATCAGGAACTCTGGGAGCTAAGTCCCGCGATTGGCATAATTTTGATGCATGCTGGACTGTAGAGTCACTGTCATATTAAATCAGCCTTCCAAAATCATCCTTTGCTCTCTTGCCAGAAAGGAAAAGCATCTCTGCCATTTGGGGGTCATGGGGACAATCGCCTAGACCTCGTTCTCGGTGCTAATCTGTGGATTTCTGCCTGTCAGGTGAGCATGGGGTGACATCTGTCTCTACTCGGTCCCCAAATCTCCCCACTTGATGCATCAGGTAGTATAGTCTGGGCATCTCACTCTGCTTGTGGGCAAAGTTTGATACATTATATTTAGGTACCTAAAAGGAAATTGATTTTTTTTTTTCCTGCAACAGGGTCTCCCTCTGTTCCCCCATGCTGGAGTACGGTGGCACAATCACAACTCACTGCCGCCTGCTACTTCCGCCTACCAAGGTGTAAGGACTATAGGCTAAAGGTCCTGCGCACTGCCAGTAATTGCTTTTTAAATATTTTGTTAACCCCCCTCCTTGCCAAGTGCAGTTTGTCATTAGTAAAGTGATTTATATTTCTTTTTCTTCTTTAATTTTTTTTATTTTTTTCCTCCTACTCCTCAAAACCATACATTTGAATCATTTATCTATAGAACTGTTAAATTTCACACAGAAAATGTAATCATTCGCCAGGTTCAAATTTTTCCCTTTAATTCCTTGCAGTTTACATTTCTTTTATTTCTTTACTGTATTAACAGGACCTTTGGTTCAATGTAGAATAGCATATGATTTGTGTCTTTACCTGTTTCTAATCACAGACAGAACTATTTCACTACTTCACCTTTAAATAGGATGTTTGTTTTAGGTGTTAGAAAACTTTTTTCCCTTCTAGTCTTTTCTGGTGGGCTAAATGATTATTACCAATGGATATTGAAATAGATTCAGCACTATTTTATATCTAAGGTGAGGAGTCACATACTCTTTGTTTTTCTGTTAGCATGGTGAATTATATTAATGATTCAGTTTTTAATCATCCTTCATTCCTAGGATGAAATGAACCCGATTTGTAGTTTGTTTTTATTCATTTCTCAACTGTACTAATATTTTTATATTATTTTGCAATTGTGTGTATGAGATCTTTCTTTCTTTCTTTCTTTCTTTCTTTCTTTTCTTTTTTTTTTTTTAATTGTACTCTTCTGGTCTTGGAAATACTCATGAAAACATTTTTTCCCTTATATTGAAATCTGTTATGTATTTCATGACTTTGCCTGTAAAACAGTTTGAAAGCTCTGTTTTCCTTGTGGACATGTTTTAAGCGGGTGTTTTTTTCTTTAATGACTGGATATAATCAGATTTTGTACTTATTTTTGGTCATTTCTGGAAAGTTCGACTGCATTCTAGAAATTCATTAGTTATCTGCACTTCTTTATGTCTATGTGTATGTTAGTTTTTGCCGTATTCTCCCTGTGACATCTGTAGTTATGACTCATTCACAACTTTTTCTGTCTATGCTGTGTTGCTCTTTGTCAA